>VSMD01005619.1:0-48365 GCA_008750895.1 Mirza zaza
GATCCTTTCCAGACAAGACGTCCACAGTGTTCCTGGCACTCTGGCTCAGGAAAGGGGGAGACTTTGCTGGTTTTATGCGTTGAAGTCACCTTGCCCAGCACTCATTCCTGGCCAGCATCAGGAGCCCCGCCTTGCCGGCTCTGGTCATCGCCCTTCTTTTTGTGGCCTGAGACAATGTCATCAATCCGCAGCAGCAGAACTGCCGTCTAGGGGAAAAACCAGACTCAATAAGGTCAGCAGAGAAGGGAAGGATTCTGTTTTCTTTCAGACATATCACCTACCTACTCCCATAGAATTACTTTTATCTGAAATCTACCTTTTTAGAGTCTTGAATGTAAACACAGTTCTCCCTAAGCAGACACACAGCTTGTGCTATGTTACCTTGCTTTTAGTATAAGCTAAAGATATGCAGAGGGATGGAATTCCTTAGGGGACCTTTGTGGAATACTCTGCCTTCTATACCCCTCCCTTCAAGACTAGACCAAACCACTAGTTTCTGGTTATCAGAAAATAAATAGCATTCACATGTCTTAAGGTGCCTCACCTCCACTGCAGTCTTATATGTCTGCAGCTTCACAGCCAATGGCTCCCATATGCCTAGTTCTTTCATGTCCACCAAAGTACCCGTCTCACCATTTACACCCCAGGTCTCACAGTTCTCTTGGGTATGCTTGGCCTGCAGAGGGAGGAGGCAGAAGTAGTTAAAGGGAAATGGCAGTGACCAAAACAAGTCAAAGATCAAAAGGAGAAAAAGACTTTAAGAGAACAAACTCTAAGGAGAACTTGGATAGACACATGCAAACTATCCAAACACAGCTTTCCCCACTTCATCAAAGTAACAGCATGGAAAGGAACTTACCCGAAGGGAGGTGAGCAGACGGATGGTGCTGGCCCCACAGTTCTGGATCAGGGTACGAGGAATGACCTCTAGGGCCTGTGCAACAGCCCTGTATGGCCATTGTTCCACACCAGTCATGGCCTTTGATTTTTCTGTCAAGGCATGGGCCACAGCCATCTCAGAGGCCCCACCACCTGGCACCAGCTGAGGATCCAGGAGAACGTTCCGACACACTTGCATGGCATCCTGGAGGTTGCGTTCTACTTCCTTAGAAAAGCAGACAGATAGTATGAAGCCAAATCTCAATGACTCATAGAGAAATCAAAGGTACCAAAGGACTTCCTGACTGCCAAGGCTAGTAAACCACCAAGGAGGGCAACTAGCAAAGGTCCTTAGAACCTATCGCGCAGGGCAGATGCTACTTAGCTAACAAGAATGTGTAACTCATAACTTGAAGAGAGCAGAGAGGTATCACTCTGACCATGAAGTTAGGTCTTTGGAGCTATACCCTATTCTGTCTATTTCTAGTTGTGTCCTTTAGGAGGCTACATGGTGTTATGGAAACTCTAACTTACTAGCTATGTGCCTTTGGGAAAGTCCTCTAGCCTCAATGACGGAAAAAAAAGTAATATTTGTAATTTCAACATACAAAATAAGGAAGCAGGCTAGGCGAGGTGGCTCACACCTGTAATCCTGGCACTCGGGGAAGCCCAGGTGGGAGGATTGCTTCAGGACAGGAGTGTGATACCAGCATGAGCAAGAGTGAGACTCCATCTCTATTAAAACTAGAAAAAATTTGGCCGGGCATGGTGGCTCACGCCTGTAATCCTAGCACTCTGGGAGGCCAAGGCGGGAGGATCACTCAAGGTTATCAGGAGTTTGAAATCAGCCTAAGCAAGAGCGAGATCCCGTCTCTACTAAAAATAGAAAGAAATTAATTGACCAACTAAAAATATACATACAAAAAATTAGCCGGGCATGGTGGCGTATGCCTGTAGTCCCAGCTACTCGGGAGGCTGAGGCAGGAAGATCGCCTAAGCCCAAGAGTTTGACGTTGCTGTGAGCTAGGCTGACGCCACGGCACTCTAGCCGGGGCAAGAGAATGAGACTCTGTCTCAAAAAAAAAAAAAAGAAGAAAAAATTAGCTTGGCATGGTGGTGCAAGCCAATAGTCCCAGCTACTTGGGAAGCTGAGGCAGAAGGATTACCTGAGCCCAAGAGTTTGAGGTTGCTGTGAGATAGGCTGACGCCACTGCACCCTACCCAGGGTATCAGAATAAGACTGTCTCGGGGCGAGGAAGGAAGTAGTGGTTGCCAGGGAGGAAATGAGGGGTCTTGTTGAAGGGATATAGTGTCTCAGTTTTGCAAGATGAAAAAGTTCTGGCTATCACTTGCACAAGGATATGAATATACTTAACAACACTTAAAAATGGTTAAGATGATAATTTTTTTTTTAAACAATAAAGGAAGCAGGAAAGGCATTCATGGGTACAGATGTAAATAGCTATAAATGGGCAACAGGATGATTTCAGGCCCTCTAGAAAACTCTGAAGTGGAATGACCAACTTCCATCTGGTTACACTTCCAAGGCTGACTCACCGAGAGAATCTCTTTGCTGGCCCCCCGCAGGAGAATGGTGCAGGCCTTGGGGTCCTTGCACTCAGTGATGAATGTGAAGTACTCATCTCCAATTTTTTTGATTTCCAACAGGCCTGCTCCTGTTCCAATATCATCTTCTCTAAGTTCCTCTGGTCGGCTGACTATCCGGGCCCCACAGGCTCTGTTGGGTGGAGGGGGGTGGGGAGAACCAGATGATTTCAGATACTTACCCATCTTCCTAATTCCTAAATAGGTAAAGTTTCCTTAAAATAGTAAGGCTTTGTTAATAAATGAAACTGTACAGCTGACCCTTGAACAACATGTATCTGAACTTCATAGATCTACTTATATGTGGATTTTTCCAATATATGGGAAAATTTATGACATTTGTGACAATCAGAAAAAACTAGCAAACTGTGTAGCCTAGTAATAGTGAAAAAATTAAAAAGGTATGTCGTGAATGCATAAAATGATGCAGTATTAAATCACAACTGCATAAAATTAACTGTAGTAATAGTCTATACTACTATAGTTTCGTAGCTATCTCCTGTTGCGATTGTGGTGAGCTCACATGTTGCAAGTATTTGCTTAAAACAATGTGATGTTAATCATATCTCCGTGTAAATAATTCACCTCTCTAGTAAATTGCATATTGCAATAAAAAGTAATTTCTTGTGGTTCTCATGTGTTTTTCACTGTGTTTAGTGCAATATTGTAAACCTTTAATAACACCATGAGACCCATACCTAATGCCACTAGTGATGCTGGAAGTGCTCCCAAAAAACAGAGAAAAGTCACAACATTATTAAGAAAAAACTGAATTGCTTGTATGTACTATAGATTGAGATCTGCGCCTATAGTTGCCCACCATTTCAAGATAAATGAATCAAGTGTAAGGAGCATTGTTTAAAAAAGAAAAAATATACGAAGCTATCATTGTAGCTATGCTAGCAGGTGCAAAACCTTGCACTTTTTGCAAAGCTACCTTTTAATCTTGTACTGAAAATGCAGCTTTTATGTATGTACAGGATCACCTTAAGAAAGGCATGCCTATAGACTCTAATATGATACAAGAAAAAGCAAAGTCCTCACTTAACAAAGCAAAGGAAGATGAAGGATCTAAAGCTGGAGAATTCAATGCCAGCAAAGGATGATTTGATAATTATAGAAAGAGGTCTAGTTTTAAAAAAATGTCAAGATAACAGGAGAAACAGCTTCTGTTGATCAAGAGGCAGCAGATGAGTTCCCAGACACCACTAAGAAAATCACTGAGTTGAAAGGAGCTTTGAAGGGAAAAGAAAAATACCAGCTGCCAGTCTTTTGGTTGCACAAGAAGACCTGGACAAGAACCTTTTTTCTGGATTGAGTCCATTGATGCTTTTTCCCTGAAGTCAAGAAGTATCTTGCCGGAAAAGGATTGCCTTCCAAAAGTTATTCTTTTTTTTGTAGAGGGACACATTCTACAGCAGAACCAAAGTTCTTTTCATACTGGACAATGCCCCTGGCCACCCAGAACCCCAAGAGTTCAACATTCAAAGCATCCAAGTGGTCTACTTGCCCCAAAACATATTATCTCTAATTCAGTGTCTAGATCAGGGGGTCATAAGGATCTGTAAGGCTCATTACACATGGTAGTCTATGTAAAGGATTTTCAATGCTATGGAAGAGAACCATAACAGAAGAACATCATGAAAGTCTGGAAGAATTGTACCATTGAAGATGCCGTCATCATAGAAAAATCTGTGAAAGTCATCAAGTCTGAAACAAATGCCTGCAGGAAAAAACTCTGTTCAGATGCGCATGATTTTACAGGATTTAAGACAGAACCAATCAAGATATTATGGATATTAACATTAAGATATTATGAAAGATATTATGGATATGGCAAAAAAGGTAGAGAGGGAGGTGAACAGTTTCAAGATGTGGATCTTGAAGAAATTTAAGAACAGACACCACACCAAAGGAAGTAATGGAATACAACTTGATGGAGATGAGTGCTTCTGAATGAGTGACAAGAGATGAGGAAGACGTAGAAGAAGCAGTGCCAGAAAACAAACTGACATTAGACAATCTGGCGGAAGGGTTCCAAGTATTCTAGACTGTTTTTGACTCTTTCATGACATGGACCCTTCTATTACAGGGGCCATGCAACTGAACTAAAGATTGGAAGTAGGACTGGTATTGAATAGAAAACATTTTTAGAGAAACGAAGCAGCAAAAAGTCACATAGAGATTATGATGTATTTCCATTACACTGAGTGTACCTGCCTGTTTTACCCCTCCTTCTACCTCCTCTGCCTCTGCCACCCCTAGGACAGCTAGACTAACCGTTCCATTTCCTCCTCAGCCTTCTCAACATGAGGATGAAGACCTTTATACACTTTCACTTAAAGCATAGTAAAATATATTTTCCATATGATTTTAACATATTTTATCTAGCTTACTTTACTGTAAGAATACAGTGCATAATACACATACATACAAAATGTGTAACTGTTTATGTTATTAGTGAAGATTCTATTATATTTTTAGGGAGTCAAAAGTTATGTGTGGATTTTCAACTGCATGGGGGTTGTTCAATAGTCAACCGTATACCTAAGTCAACTAGTCATCGCTACTAAAACCAGAGTTGAATTCAAAGTATACTCTGTGGAACCTAAAATGTGGACAAAAGAGTTCTTATGTACATCTAACATAATAGTCATTTCTAGATATAACCCATCCTGTACTATCCAGTTGGTTCTCAAGGTCAATAGGACTGTACGAAAGATGCAAATGTCAAGCAAGGAGGATAGCGAATAAGTACATAAGGTACAGTCTCATTTCTCCATATCCATGGGTTCTACATCCATGGGTTCAACCAACCATGGATCAAAAATATTCAGGGGTGGCCGGGCACAGTGGCTCACACCTGTAATCCTAGCACTCTGGGAGGCTCAGGCGAAAGGATCACTCAAGGTTATCAGGAGTTTGAAACCAGCCTGAGCAAGACCAAGACCCCATCTCTACTAAAAATAGAAAGAAATTGGCCAACTAAAAATACATAGAAAAAATTAGCCGGGCATGGTGGCACATGCCTGTAGTCCCAGCTACTTGGGAGGCTGAGGCAGGAGGATTGCTTAAGCCCAGGAGTTTTTGAGGTTGCTGTGAGCTAGGCTGATGCCACGGGGCACTCTAGCCAGGGCAACAGAGTGAGACTCTGCCTCAAAAAAAATAAATAAATAAAATTTAAAAAATTCAGGGGTAAGTAGTTATGACAATATTATAATAAAATGCAAATTCAAAAAAGAACCACAGTATAACAACTATTTATATGGCTATGGTTCGCTTTTCACCCCACTCATGGGCATGTGGAGTCAACTACATGTATGCATGTATGCTGAGAATCATTTCAGAGGCAGCAGAAGTATAAAATTCAGTTTGGATCTGTGATACATATTGGGGTAGGATTTATCTGCTTTTTAATAAATAGTATTAAAAATGAATGGTCTATGTCAGGCACAGTGGTGCACACCTGTAATCCCAACTACGTGGGAAGTTGAGGAGGGAGGACTGCTTGAGCCCAAGAGTTTGAGACCAGCCTGGATAATATAGCAAGATCCTGTCTCTTTAAAAAAAATAAGTAAAATAAAAAGGTCTCTGAGCACTGACATTAGTGAGGAAGTAGTGAATATAATCTAGAGTTGCATTAACAGCCGCTAAGAAACCCAATCAAGGAAACTGATGGTGCTACTATAATCTGAGCCAGTTAAAACAGACCACTGTGGGGGTCCAGCACTATGGCTCCTGCCTGTAATCCCAGCACTTTGGAAGACCAAGGCAGGAGGATTGCTTGAGGCCAGGAGTTTAAGACCAGCCTGGGAAACACAGCAAGACCCCCATCACTACAAAAAATAGAAACAGACTACAGAAGAAATGTTCATTCGAAATCATCAGGATGACAATAAAGAACTCTTTGATAAGTAGTTACTTAGAAATGTAATGAACACCTATTAAGGTAGCAATTACAGATGTCTAAGTATAAGTTGCTCACTAATGGTTAAAGGCAGTATAGAAGAGACTCATGCAGTAGTAAGTGCTGGACTAGAGGACTTCTGAAAAGGGCAAACAGTCAAGCCCAGGTTATTTTCATCTGTTACTATACCATATATTATACCTTTTCAAGTAATGATAACTACATTACATAGCTACAAAGGGAAACATACTGGGGGGTGGCTGGGAAGGGAGGAAGCATCCTATTTTTACCTGGCCTACTCACCTAGCAATGCGATTATTGTCTGTCTTCCGGACTCTGCGGATGGCTGTGATATTGGCCCGCATGAGGTAGTGCTGAGCTAAATCTGCAAATCCAAGAGTAGGGGTGTCAAGCTGGGTTCTGAACCGATTTGATCTCCAAAGTACTCTAACCACCATACATTTATAATGTCTATGCCGACATGAGGGGAAAAAAATATCACCACCCTCATCTACCTCTCAAAGGTAGGCTGGAAAAATTAATGAAGTCCTACCCGAGATGCCCTTTTCTGTGATGACCACATCGGGCTTCAGTTGGATAATGTCCTCACAGAGCTGTTGAATACATTCTTCTTCCATTTGGAGGATTCGGGTAAAGTCTTCCTCCCGTGTAATCTCAATGTCAGTCTGTGTGGCAAAGAAAAGTCATTCTGATTTAAAAATCCCTGGACAGGCTAAGCTCTTCAGTTTCACAATCTTTCTACCCAACCCTCCTATGTATCCCCAAAAGAGTCAGAATTATGTTAAAGCCATGACCTCACACCTCTATAAACCAGTTTAGCTCTAGTTATCATCTAGTTTAACTTCTTCAGTATTAAACAACTGGAACTCAAAGTCACATGGCAATTAGCAGTGAGTTTGGCCTTCTGAGGTCTCTGACCATGCAGTTCAGCATTATCTCTGTCCTACCAGTGTGCATGGAAATTCTGAGTTTATAACCAAACTTCTCTGAGCTTCAGATCCCTCATCTGTAAAATGGAGTCAATTATTTTAAAGGATTGTTCTATGAGTCAGGGAACAGTAAACAGCATACAGTAGACATGTAATAAACATACATTTAATGTCCCATGTTAGCAGTCAGATTCTTGCATCCACCTTAAGGAACAGGGCCAGGCACCTTACCTGGCTTTCACCTTTCTTGTATTCCAGAGAAGAGTCCAGCAGCACGATGCGAGGGTTCTTGATATAGCGTCGCATTCGTGGATGGGTCACATCCTTGTTGATCATGACTCCACGTAAGACACATGAGTCTTCAATGATACCCCCAGGTATCTGAGCAAAAGAAAATCCACTTTATTTCACAACTAAGACGAGACAATTTCTCAACTTCCCATACGTTCATCTTCCCCAAATGACCAATAGTTCAAGCTTCTTAAGTAGCTTTCTTCCATGAAGCTCAAAAACAAAATATGGTTGCCACTTCATTTTTTTCCCCTCTAGGAAGCACACCAATCTTGGATCATGACACCCAATTTGAAGGTCAGATAAGACCCACAGAAATTTAGTGACTTGACAAAAGATTTAAAGGGCTTAGATCTCTCCTACTTCCTTGAAGATATTCCCACAGAATTTTAGGTTTGGGGCTCCACCTACTGGCCATAAACTTTAACTTTTTTTGTGAGACAAAGTTTCGCTAGGACTAGAGTATAGTGGCCATCATCATACCTCACTTGTAACCTCAAATTCCAGGGCTCAAGTGATCCTCCTACCTCAGCCTCCAGAGTAGCTGAGACTACAGGTGTGGGCCACTATACTAATTTTTTTAGTTACTTTTACTAGTAGAGGTTGGGTGAGGTAACTCATGCCTGTAATCCCAGTACTTTGGAAAGCCAAGGCTGGAAGATCACTTGAGGCCAGGAGTTCAATACCAGCCTGGACAACATAGTGGGACCCCACCCCCTTAAAAAAAATTAGTACAGATGGGCAGAAGCTTTCCAATAAACCTTTTCCTTGCTCTTGTACACTTTGTGTAGGGACTAGCAGGGAAGGTATCAAAATTATTTCAGGAATTCCTCCTTGGTAGCCTCTTTAGGTTTTTATTTTCCAGGTATGAATATGGTTCTTCCTATTTCTAAAAGATATCTTGACTGATTTAAAACTACTTCCTCCACAAGTGAAATGATTCATGCTAGAAAATAATGTCTGCAAAATACACACTTTTGAAAGGTTTACCTTTTCTACCCTTGCATATTTTTTGATGTCAATCTCCTTCCGACCATTCTCCTCAAACTGTACAGTCTTGACAGCATCCAGGGCAATATTGCAAGCCAAAGAGGACCATCGACTGATTGCTTTGGTAGTAATGGAGCTGTTGATGATGTTTAGCATTATATCACGGTTATTGACGTCAACAGGGGTACTAGAGAAGACAAAATGAGATAATATGCTCAGCAGGCATATTGGATGAAGAAGTCCCTCATCTATATCTTGGTGTCTATAATAATGGGCCCCGAAGAAGAACATGATGATCTGTTCTTTGTAGAAAACTAAAAGGGACACCAAGAAATAATCTTTGTCCATCCCTCTGCTTTTCAGCATGTTTACAACTAACCCATCCCTGAAAGGTGCCTTAATTCTCTGAGCAATCTGTTCCCATGTCTGACAACTCTCCACACTTACATACAAGCTTACAGTAAAATAATTTGTACTGTATCTTCTGCTTCAACAAAAAAAAAAATCTTCAACTTTTACAACTCGGGTCAAGACACATTTTTTCTATGACACCTTTCCCCACAACGAGACAATTGTAAGAGTTTCTTTTGATATGAAATCACAGTCTCACTATCCATTCTTAAAACCAAATTCTATCTAGCACTGTAAGTCACAGGGTGCCACATAGCATCTATTGTTTTTATGTGTTAGTCTCCCCTCACAAGATATTTTCGCATAGCTAAAATCCCTCTTATAACAGTATAAGGTATGTAAGATACAATTATTAAATAGTTGTTGAATTATGGGCTTTAGGGAAGAGGCAATTGCTCCAAAAATATTATCCAAGATAAAGTGTTCCAGATAAGCAGTTATTGCTTGACAAAATAAGAATAACTTTCTAAGGATTCCGCACCACACACTCAAATAAAACTTTTGGGTGTCTGTATACTCTTGTAGAGCTTACTTCATAAAAATAATTAAGTCAAACACTTCATTCCCTAAATGTGCCACAGATATTACCATATGCTGTTTCTTAACAGCAGGCAGTACAATACAAAGTTCACCAAATCACTAATTACTCACACACCCGATCACCTAACCATATAAAAGAGTATCATAGACTTTTACTTTTTAAACAATTTTTTTTATTCAAAACACTGTGACTCTGCATTATGTTACAACTTAACTAAAATTCCCTAAAGTTAGAAGTCACACATTCTTATAACCCCTTCATTGCCCTATTAGCACTTAGCAAATACAAACTAACAGCAAGTTCTTTGATTACCAGATTTGAATGGCCACTTTCAGTCCTAGTCCTTTTTGATTTCAGTGGAAAACTACTAGCTAACATCCTCATAGCACTTTATCAGAGTACTGAATTGACTACAATCATACATGATGGTAGCATATTTTAATACTAAATCCTGAATAATTATAGTTACTTAATTCCTTATTTCCCCTACTAGAATCTAAAATCTTGGAAGGTAGACTTATTTACATTTCCCATAGCAGCACCTAACATGGAAATGTGTAGACAGCATGTAACCTTCCCCTCCCCCACCAAATATATATTTTGAGACAAGGTCTCACTCTGTTGCCCAGGCTAGAATGCAGTAGTGTTATCATAGCTCACTGCAACCTCAAACTCCTGGGCTTAAACTCCAGCCTCGTGAGTAGCTGTAACTATAGGTGTTTACACGCTACACACAGCTAATTTAAAAAAAAAAAAATTTTTTTTTTTTTTGAGGCAGAGTCTCACTCCATTGCCTTGGCTAGAGTGCCCTGGCGTCAGCCTAGCTCAAAGCAACCTCAAACTCCTGGGCTCAAGCAATCCTCCTGCCTCAGCCTCCCAAGTAGCAGGGACTACAGGCATGCGCCGCCATGCCCGGCTAATTTTTTGCATATATATATTAGTTGGCCAATTAATTTCTTTCTATTTATAGTAGAGACGGGGTCTCGCTCTTGCTCAGGCTGGTTTCTAACTCCTGACCTCAAGCAATCTGCCCACCTCGGCCTCCCAGAGTGCTAGGATTACAGGCGTGAGAGCCACCGCGTCTGGCCTTCAAAAAATTTTTATAGAGATGATATCTTGCTTGAACTCCTGGCCTCAGCCTCCCAAAGTTCAAGAATTACAGGCGTAAGCCACCACGCCTAGCCCAAAACATAAGAGTTGATTCTAATAGCTGCTTTTATATATCCATTTTGTATCCTTTGCCAGTTTCTAAACTTTTATTTCCACATCCTCCCCTTCACATTTGTCTTCTGTTACTACTTCTCACAAAATGACACCAGGGTATAAGCCACCATGTGTGTGTGCATGTGCACACATATGCAAGAGAGATGTGCCTGGCCTTTTTACTACCTAAGAACAGATCAGTCAGTTTTCTAGGCCTCTCATATTTGATACTACCCATTTCTGGCCATTCAATACCTGATTTTCTTTAGGGTGCTGATCATATCATCCAATGCCTTGCGGTAAGCGCTGATGACCACTGTTGGGTGCATCTGCTGCTCTAGGAAGTGCTCAGCTACAGACAACATTTCCCCTGCTGAAAAGAGAAACAAGCACCACAGTAATGTTTTTATTTTATTTTTATTTTGAGACAGAGTCTCACTTTGTTGCCCAGGCTAGAGTGAGTGCCGTGGCATCAGCTTAGCTCACAGCAACCTCAAACTCCTGGGCTCGTGCAATCCTTCTGCCTCAGCCTCCCGAGTAGCTGCGATTACAGGCATGTGCCACCATGCCCAGCTCATTTTTTTTTCTATATATTTTTAGTTGGCCAATTAATTTCTTTGTATTTATAGTAGAAACAGGGTCTCGCTCTTGCTCAGGCTGGTTTTGAACTCCTGACCTTGAGCAATCCACCCACCTCGGCCTCCCAGAGTGCTAGGATTACAGGCGTAAGCCACCGCGCCCAGGCCATAGTAATGTTTTTAAAAGTGCCTAGGTATCAAAGAAACGTCATTATACTTCTAAAAAATACCCCCTTTTCCTAAAACAGATTCTCCCAAAAGATATACCATTTGGCTAATACTATTCCAAGTTTTACATTTTGTACAAAACACATAAAACCTTATACCTGGAAGAATATCCACAAAAAAGTACAAAATTATCCTCTAGATGAAAGATTATTGGTCCCCTTTTTAAAAATTTGTCTTCATTTTCTAATATATACAAAATAATAGATATAAACACAAAGTTAAAAAAAAAGTTAAAGAGAGAAATGTAAATATCCCTTTTGTCAAAAGCCTTTTGCAGAAATTGTTTATGCTACCTGCTTTCTGACACTAAAAAAAAATTTTTTTTTTTTTTTGAGACAGAATCTCACTCTGTTGCCTGGGTTAGAGTGCTGTGGCGTCAGCCTAGCTCACAACAACCTTGAACTCCTGGGCTCAAGCCATCCTCCTGCGTCAGCTTCCCAGGTAGCTGGGACTACAGGCATGTGCCACTGATCCTCCTGCCTCAGTCTCCCGAGTAGCTGGGACTACAGACATGCGCCACATGCCTAGGTAATTTTTTTCTATAAATATATATATATATTTTACTCGTCCAGCTAATTTATATTTTTAGTAGAGACGGGGGTCTCGCTCTTGTGCAGGCTGGTCTCGAACTCCTGAGCTCAAATGATCCTCCTGCCTTGGCCTCCTGGAGTGCTAGGATTATAGGTAAGCCACCACGCCCAGCCTGACAATAAATTTTAAAATGTATACAAAGGTATCAAAATTCATGTTATATGCTTTAGCGAAAGTGAATCAGTAAGTATAGTCATGCACCCCATAAAGATGTTTCAATGAACAATGGACCACATAAACCATGGTGGCCCCTTATGATTTTAATACTGTAGTTTTACAGTACCTTTCCTATGTTTACATATGCTTAGATACACAAATACTATTGTGTTACAACCCTATTCAGTAAAGTAACATGATGTATAGAATTATAGCCTAGGACCAACAGGCTATACCATATAGCCTAGGTATGTAGTAGGCTATACCATCTAGGTTCATGTAAGTATGTACTATGATGTCTACACAATGAGATCATTTAATGATACATTTCTCATCACCCATGACTATTTTAAAAGATGCCTGAGTAAGATAACTTAGAAAAGGACATGCCCTGTTAAATAGTAAGAACTGTAATAGTCTGATGATTTCTTTAGCATTGGCCAAGTTTTGAATTCTGCCTGGTATCTAAAGCTCATGTTCTATCAAAATAAGTGAGAAAGTATATAAAATCTTTCCTCCCTCTTCATCCTTCAACTTTTTCTTTAAAGTCCAGAACTAGCCATATGTAAATTTTAATCCTTAAGAGAACTGATATAAAGATGTGATTGATTAGTTGGTTGTGACTCTCAATCAAATTTCCATCCAACTCACCATTCTCAAAATAAAGGACAAAAAGCATTCTAAAAATCATTTAAGGCTGGGCGCAGTGGCTCAAACCTGTAATCCCAGCACTCTTGGAGGCCGAGGTGAGAGGATTGCTTCACGTCATGAGTTCGAGACCAGCATGAGCAAGAGACCTTGCTTTCAACTAAAAATAGAAAAAATTAGCCAGGCATAGTGGTGGGCACCTGTAGTCCCAGCCACTCAGGAGGCTGAGGCAGAAGGATTGCTTGAGCCCAGGAGCTTGAGGTTGCTGTGAGCCAGGCTGACACCACAGCACTCTAGCCCAAGAGTCAGAGACTCTGTCTCAAAAAAAAAAAAGTCACTTTAAAGATTTTTTTTTTTAGGCCGGGCGCGGTGGCTCACACCTGTAATCCTAGCACTCTGGGAGGCCAAGGCGGGCAGATTGCTCGAGGTCAGGAGTTCGAAACCAACCTGAGCAAGAGCGAGACCCCGTCTCTACTATAAAAATAGAAAGAAATTAATTGGCCAATTNGGGCGCAGTGGCTCACACCTGTAATCCTAGCACTCTGGGAGGCCAAGGCGGGCAGATTGCTCGAGGTCAGGAGTTCGAAACCAACCTGAGCAAGAGCGAGACCCCGTCTCTACTATAAAAATAGAAAGAAATTAATTGGCCAATTTATATAGAAAAAAAATGAGCCGGGCATGGTGGTGCAGGCCTGTAGTCCTAGCTACTCGGGAGGCTGAGGCAGGAGGATCGCTTGAGCCCAGGAGTTTGAGGTTGCTGTGAGCTAGGCTGAAGCCACGGCACTCACTCTAGCCTGGGCAACAGAGTGAGACTCTGTCTCAAAAAAAATATTTTTTTTTCATTTTTAAAATTTTAATATTTATAATTTTTATTTTTTTCACTTGATTCTGTTCTGGAATAAAGATATACATATATATATATATATATATATATTTTTTTTTTTTTTAAAGAGACAAGGTCTTGCTCTGTTGCCCAGGCTGTAGGGTAGTGGTATGATCATAGCTCACTGTAGCCTTGAACTCCTGGGCTCAAGTGATCCTCCCACCTCAGCCTCCCAAGTAGCTGGGACTACAGGTGTGTGCCATCATGCCTAATTTTTTGTAGAGACCAGGTCTCATTATATTGTCTAGGATGGTCTCAAGCAACCCTTCCACTTAGGCCTCCCAAAGTCTTAGGAACACAGGTGTGAGCCACTGAGCCCAGTCACTTTAAAAGATTTTTATAAACAGATTAGTCTTTAAACTTATATAGCCAAAGCTCATTACTCTCAAAATTTCATTTACTTGTGAATTCACCCACTTGCTAACATTTACTTTTTAACCCCAAATTCAATATTCATGGTCATTCATGGACATGCACAGAATGGTGAAAAATTTGAGTCACCAAAGACATTCCTAGGTGAGGTCAAATATGGCCTTGTTTCAGCTCTCACACTGTAAACAAGGGTCCTTTATATAGTATATTTAAGGCTATGTTTTTCACATTTTTGTGCTTTTTGTTGATTTCAGTATTTACGATGGCTCTAAGTGGCCGGGCGTGGTGGCTCACGCCTGTAATCCTAGCACTCTGGGAGGCCAAGGCGGGCGGATCGCTCGAGCTCAGGAGTCTGAAACCAGCCTGAGCAAGAGTAAGACCCAGTCTCTACTAAAAATAGAAAGAAATTAATTGGCCAACTAAAAATATATATAGAAAAATTAGCCGGGCATGGTGGCGCATGCATGTAGTCCCAGCTACTTGGGAGGCTGAGGCAGGAGGATTGCTTGAGCCCGGGAGTTTGATGTTGCTGTGAGCTAGGCTGCTGCCACAGCACTCTAGCCCGGGCAAGAGTGAGATTGTGTCTCAAAAAAAAAAAAGGCTCCAGGTATAGTGCTTAAGTGGTGTTCCTAAGTGCAAAAAGGCTGTGATGTGCCCCACAGAGAAAACACACATTAAGTGAGCATTGTTCAGGCATGAATTACGTTGCTATTGGCTATCTGTTCAGTGTTAATGAAACTACTACATATATTAAATAGAAATCTTTATTTATTTTTTTTTGAGACAGAGTCTCACTCTGTTGCCTGGGCTAGAGTGCCGTGGCGGCAGCCTAGCTCACAGCAACCTCAAACTCCTGGGCTCAGGAGATCTTCCTGCCTCACCCTCCCAAGTAGCTGGGACTACAGGCATGCACCACCATGCGCAGCTAATTTTTTCTATAGATTTTTAGTTGTCCAGCTAATTTCTATTTTTTTTAGTAGAGATGGGGTCTTGCTCAGGCTGATCTTGAACTCTGAGCTCAAATGATCTGCCCGCGTCAGCTTCTCAAGAGTGCTAGGGTTACAGGTGTGTGCCACCGCGTCCGGCCTAAATAGAAGTCTTTAAAACAGAAACATAGATACAACAAGGTATGTATTTATTGGCTGATGAAAATTTGTGACCAGATGTTTGCAGGAACCTAACCTATATTTACCCTAGAAGCAATGATTTAGTATTTGCCAATTCAGTGTTTGTGGTGACACTATAGAATATAATCTATAGTGAATAATCAACTGTATTTATTGCAAGGTCAGCCTACACATATAAACCTATACATATACTAGCCTATTCTATTTACATAAATGTTTTACGCCCAATTAGAGAGAATATATAGAAAATTAATAATAAGCTATTTAAATATTTGTAATTACTTGGTAATAGAATTTCCTTCTTAAAATGTGATACAGACATTTTATATTTTCCTTATCAACTTTCCCTTCTCCTCTTACCAAGAATAATTACTGATGTGGTCCCGTCTCCAACCTCTTCATCTTGGGTCCGGCTAATTTCAATCATGGATTTGGCTGCTGGATGCTGGACTTGAATCTTTAAAAAAAAAAAAAAGATGATGATCATTGCTGAATAAACACTATTCAAAGACCTCTTAACTCATTTTGCTTGGCCCTAACTCTTGAGCTTCTTAATTCCACATATTATTTCCTTTCCCTTTATTGTGAAAGGGAACGGCACCCAAAATATCCATGTTCTTTTGGGAAAAAATGAATTACATGAACTATTAAAACTTCTTGAAGACAGAACAGTATCTTTTAGCTTATTTACTCGAAGCACCACTGTGGTTGAATTGCACTCTTCAAAAAGATATGTCGAAGTTCTAACCCCCTAAACCTGTGAATTTGACTTTATTTGGCAATATGATCTTTGCAGATGCAATCGAGTCAAGATAAGGTCATACCAGATTAGGGTGGGCCCCAAATCCAATTATTCATGTCATAGTAAGAGACACACCAGGAGAATACCATATGAAGAATGAGGCAGAGACCAAGTTTATGCTAAGAATTAGTGGCAACCAAGCTAGAAAAGGCAAAGCAGCACTCTTCCCTAGAGCCTTCTGAAGGAGTATGGCCACTACTGACACCTTGATTTCAAACTTCTAGCTTCATTCTATACGATAATAAATTTTTGTTGTTTTCAGTCTATCAGTTTGTGGTAATTTGTTACAGTAGCCCTTAGAAACTAATCATTGTCTACATATATCTTAATGGGTCTTTTATGTTTTTAAAACTGTTAGAAAAAAAAAAAAAACACCTCTCGAAGAATGGCATTGCCATCATTGGTCATCACGATGCCTCCCATTGGGTCCAAAAGCATCTAAGATAAAAGAATAAGTTGTATTTAAGTGACCTAGATAACAGAAAGGAAAAATTTGTAGTCTAAGAGTTTCAACAAGAGATAATAAGCCTACCTTCATCATGGACTTGGGTCCCAAACATGTTCGGATGATATCTGCAATAGTCTAACAAAAAGGAAACATAAAACATTTAAGCATAAATCAGAGAACAGTGTATGCTGGAGTGTTACAGGAAAAGGGCAGGAGCAACCTGAAGAGGCAGTGTTTTAACAATGACACCTCTAAAGTAGGGTTGGCAACCACTTTAGATATAGCACACTATGTGGCTAGCTCCTGTTTTCTGTCCCCACCCCCTTCCCCCAGCTTGAGAATGCTTTCACTAGATATGTAAAGAAATGACTTTTCACCAAAAAAAAAAAAAAAGGGGGGGGGGATACCTCCTAGAGCTTCAGTTTTCCAGCCATCTGAATTACTAGAACTTTGTCTTAGTATTTCATTCCATGACAATGGCCTCCACACCACCATAAATCACATATAGGGCCATTTTACTATTTCATTCAAAAGACATTTACTGAATACCTATCCAGGATCTACCGGTGGGCACTAGGAATACAAAAGGGAATTAACAGAGTTGTTCCCGTAAAGTATCTCAGTCCCATATGGGAGACGAACACAAACAGAATATTATAAAACAATATACAATAGAATTATGTATGGGTTAATATGAGATTATTAGTCTTCAGAGGGGTAGGGCTTCCTTCCTCCTACCACCATCAGGGAGATGTCCTGAAAGAAGAGAAGTCAACTTTCTCCTCTGCCTTATTTCACATTCTAAAGTCTACATACATGGGAAACACAGCTATGACCAAATATGAATATAATAGGAAAGACAGCTGGAGGCAAACTAAATAAACACTTAAAAGTTTATAACACTTAAACACTAAACAAACACTTAAAAACACCTTTGCAGCATTGATGTTTCCAGACTGAACTTTTCTTCCGGATTCACGCTTTGTGTTCTGGCCTAAAACAGATAAAACAGAAGTCAACACAGCCCAGGAATGTCCCACTGTACACAAGCTATTTATTCTCTGACCTTTGAAAATAAAAAAAAGCACACATGGTATATACATAGATCAAAGCTTATCAAAGGGTACACTTTGAATATGCACAGTTTATTATCTATATAAACTATACCTCAAAAAAACCTTAAACTTATATAGCAATCATCCTGCTTCAGCCTCCCTAGTAGCTAGGATTACAGACATGTGTCACCATGCCTGGTTAATTTTTAAATTTTTTTGTAGAAATGAGGTCTTGCTCTTTTGGCCAGGCTGGTCTGGAACTTCTGGCTTCAAGTGATCCTCCTGCCTTGGCCTCTCAAAGTGCTGGGATTACAGACATGAATCACTGTGCCTGGTGGTCCTGTACAGATGTACTTATGGCTACCTACTTCTTTATTTCAACCCTTGGTATATAAAGAAATAACCCATAATGCCTCAACTTTGGAATCATGGTCAACACCTTCCCCCTAACCAAACAGTCATGTATTTTCAGCAGGGATTTATAACCTAAGATCCATGAATGGGCCTCAATGGGATAGTGAACTCCTTGAGATTATGTGAGAAAATGAGAGGCTGCAATTTTTTTTTCTGGGAAGAGGATCCATAGTCATCATCAGATTCTCAAAGGGCACATGACCCTAAGAAAATATCAACCATTGCTTTATGTAAACAGGAAAAGTTTGGGGATTCACATTTTCCTGCTTGGATAGGAGGATCATATTCTGACAGCCTACCATGCATAATCACTGATAGTGCCCCCATAGCATACTGTGGAATTACAATACACTTTCTTAAAAGTGTCCAAGTCTGCATGAAAAATTATATATGGTCACCCCATACTTGGATGTAATAAGGAAGTCTCAGTAACCCGTTCACTATCAGTAATAGCTGACTACATACTTTAATAGGGATCCTAAATTGGTTACAGACACTAATGTGAGAGAATAAATTGCAGACCCCAAAAAAGCTTTATCTATGCACCACTTACCCCAGGGCCCTATCAGTGGAGACAAGCCAGTGGTTACAGCCAACCCAACATAATACTCATCTCCCTCCCCTCTTACATTCCCCTATAATCTAAGTCTGTAAATCTTTCAACACAGTCCCATCAAACCTAATACCCACAACTCTCAGGATTCACACTTCTATCTCAGGCAGTGGTAACCAAAAACTTGCAAGGACCTACAATTCATCAGAATAGGGATATTTTTTCCAGGGTTAACGAAATCTTTTTTTTTTTTTTAAGTTATTTCCCAGGTTCAGAGAGAATGAATAAAAACTCGGAACAGTATTCGGTATACAGAAGACGGCGAAGAAGGGGAAATGGCTAGTCAGGCATCCTAGGTGATACTGCAGGTGAGATACAGAAGTTACACACAGAACTGAAACATATCAAGGGAAGACAACAGAGGTGGTGCTCATTAGAAAGAAATAAGTGATATTCCCAAAAGGAAGGATAATCAGTCGAGAAATTTAGAAAAACTCATTTGGTTAATGGGAAAGATTACAACGTGGGGGACACTGAGGGAATAGATTACATCTAACATCAGTGGAAATACGGTTACTTCAGGAAGAAGAGGTTGCTGAACGACTGTTACTGAAAAGAAGTGTAAAGTAAAATGACCAAGGATACCACCTGCTATTCGCCAGACCCTCTATTTAAGCAGTTTGCCTACTTATCTCATTTAATTCTCACAATTCTACAAGAAAATACTATTAACTCAGCAACACACATGGAAACACTTCAATTGCAGCTAAGGGATGGGCCAAGGACATAAAGCCAGGCCGAACTAAAAAGGCATTATTCACTCAGCTACACGATGAACATAATGCTAGAAAGGGTGCAGGGGCGCGGGAAAGGGTGGGGGCTGAGAAATGGAACAAGGAGTGGGAAAGCTCTTCCCAAGACGAGCACATGTAAAGAGACTTGCGAGGGGAAAGTCAGTTTGCGTTTGCGAAGAGCGGGGAATAGGTTAAGGGGAAGAGAGGAAAGCAGGAGAAGAGTCTTCCAAAAGGAAGATGATGACTGAAAGGCTCAGACGCCGAGTCAGGGTGGGACAGAGCTGAGGCAGCGCCGAAAAGTGAGGAGGGAGGGCGAAAAGCGGGGGGTCCCTTCCCCAAGCTTCCCCAGAACTCACTAAGGACGAGAACGGGACGATGGCCCATCATGGCGGCGCGATGCAGAGCCCGGTACCCAGAGCTGAGGGAACCGGCAGAACCTTCTGGAGAGAGAGAACCAGACAGAAGCCCAGGAAACGCTACCTCCTCAGGGCTTACACCTAAACCCGCTACTCTCCGAGTTGCCACCAATCACCGCACCCACCTCATTGACTGGCACGAAAATAGACCAATGGCCACCTTAGCCCCGCCCCCTACGCAAAAAAAAAAAACCGGCAAGGCAAGCTAGATAGAGAGCGCGCGATGATGGCAGTAGGAAGGCACAGGCGCTTGCGCAATATGGTGGCCGCTCCCGGCCGCGTGCAACGCGAACATCAGCGCAAGCGCTAAGGCTCGGTCAGTTGGCTGGCGCGCCACTGCGCATGCGTTTCAACTACAGGGGTGGGTGCTGGGGGTTGAGGCTTTGGATTAACACCCTAGGTGAGGACATTAAAATCTGCGTTACTCCTCGGCTCCTATGGGACTGTGAAAGTCAAGAAAGGCATGACAGTTTCCGTTCTTTTATTCCAGCCTTAGCTTCGGGGTGGAATAGAAGGGCGGGAATTCAGCCGGCAGTTGAGGAAAGACCTGGCCGGCTAGCTGCAAGGTGAACTGGGAGTTGTAGTCTCGTCAGGCAGGGCTGGGCGGCAACGATTTTTTTTTTTTCCCCCTGGGCACATTGGGAATTGTGGTTTATCCTCTCTGGACTAGTCGCTGTGTGTGTTTTACCTTCTTAGGCAAATACTTTTCAGCTGAAGCTGTGAGCAGTACCAGAGGATGATGGCTTGCATTCTCCCTAAGTTATCCTATCCAAAACATTTTCTCAAGTATTCCCCGTAGTGTTTTGAGATTTTCTTTATCCATACCCATCCCTCTCCCGCTCTCCTTACTCAGCTCTTTGTCGTTAAAGGTGATGGGGAGCCAGAGTTTTAAAATTACCAAACAGGATAGGAAAAGGATGGATAATGCAGAAATTAAGCAAAGAGAGAAGACGGAGAGTAATTGCCCTTTTGTAGGAGACTCTTAAGGTTTGGGTTTGGTTAAATAACTATTTTGTTCAGAAGAAAAAGAAACAATAATAATAAAAAGAACTTTTCCAAACTAGAGAAGGGTCCTTGAGAGCACAAAAAATTCAAGAATAGTCACTTATGTTTGGCCATGAAATAGAGTACACCCTATCTTCCGTTTTCCTCCCCAAATTGGAGATCTGCTGGAGAGAACTTAGGAAATTGTCGATAGTACAAATAATAGCGTGGGTTGTTGATCATGTGATGCTATGATTTTTCCCCAGGCACCACATCTGTTGGTGTTCAGATGGAGCAGGACACTAGTCATCCAACTAACAGAAAAGGTGTGTGTCAGAGGCCCTGCTTCCCTTCCCTTAAATGCCAGACCTCCCTAATTGCTCAGCATTTGAGAAAATTATTCTAGTTGTGCATTTATATTTTTCCTATTACTTGGTTAATTGGAAGTATGTATGTTTGTTCTGCATTACCCACTAAATGGGAACATTGCTGTATTCCCAGTGCCTAGAACTCTGTTAAATTAGTAGATGCTCAATAATTGTTTGTTGAATGAATTTATTCTTTGTTTGTATTTCTTCTTAATACTTAGAACAAGACAGGGATCTTAGAAGACATGGCATTAACTAGACTGAACAGATACTCAGTTTGAGTGGGACAGTTCCACTGGGCCAGGGATATGCCTGAGGCCTTCTGACTCCAGAGCCTATCCACTTAATTACAGGTGGAGTAGATTATTTTATGTGAGAGACCTACTGTACTATAGCTGGACGTAATTTAACTAGCTGTTTTCACAGAGTATATAGTACAGTGGTAAAGAGCATGACTTTGGAGTCTACCCTGAATTTAATTCCAGCATTGCCACATACTAATTGTGGGATCTTGAACAAATTTCCTATCTCAAGTTTCCTCAAATAAAATGTGGATAAAGCTACCTACTTCTCAGGGTCATTGTGAGAAATATATAAGAGAATGTATATAAAGCAACTTTTATTATTATTTTTTCTATTCTGCCTCCTTTTGCTGCTCCCAGCCTCATCTTCTGTTATATATTGTCTAGTCAGAAATTTGGTTCCTTTAGTAAAGATCGTGTGTATTCTTCAAACCTTATATTAATAACTCAGTAGAAAATGCATCCTCATATGTCCAAGAAGGGCTCAAATTATTTAGAAGTGCATTTGCATGAAAATTAACACATTTTCAGATGGTAAGAAGACTCTTGAGACCTGAGTTTCAGCTTTTGTCTTCTTACCACACTGCATGAGCCATCAAATGACTGATGACTCTGGAGCTGGAGAGAGGAGAAGATGGAGGACCCACAGTAAAATCCACAAATGTAGTGAGGGGAAAAAACCCCAGATTTCTTTCACTAAGAGTAATTGACAGAGAACTTAACAGATTTCAATTTTCATAGGCTCAGTGACCTTCCAGACAGAAAGCACCTCACCGTGTCACCCACATATGAGCACTTCATCCTCTTACCAAGCCATTCCTTCTGTGGCACTCTGAGTAAAAGACAAGAATAAGACATCTTCCTTCATACAACCTACTTGTGACACCTCTGCCCCCAGACTTGTTTGTCATAAAGAGGTCCCCTCTTATCTTTATCCTTCAGATCCCAGTTGAGATAGCACTTCCTCAAGGACACATTCCCTGGCTCCACAGACTAGGTCAGGTGCTCTCATAGCATTTATTGGAGTATAATAATGTGTGGACTTGATCACTTAATGACTGTCCACACTGCAAGACTGTAAGTTCCAGGAGAGTAGCGATCACATCTGTTTAGCCCATGTGGTATGCTCAGTGACTGACACATAGTAGGCACTTAGCTGTCTCTTTTGTGTGTGAATGAGATATTTGTTCATTGTAACAGTTGAATCATTGACTCCCCACTGTCCTAAGCCCTTTAATTCTTTCCTAGCCCAGCTGTCTGACTTTCCATTCATTGCTGTTCTGTCTACTTTGCCACTTCCTTGTCATTTCCCAGACTCCTGAGGAGGACTTCTTCAAAGGTCCAATTTTCTTTCTCAGTTTTTTACCTCGAAGAGCTAATTTATTTTACAGCTTCTTTGTCCTCTTTTGGGGTTACCCTGGCAGCTGATCTTCCACCTGAGTTCAGTGCCATTACTCTGGCTGTTTTTCTAGGTATTTCTATTTGGATTTCCTACAATTAACTAAGATTCAATGTATTCAAATGTGATTATGTTACTATGACAGAACCCCAGCTCAAATTCCCTTGAGTAAAAAAAGTAATTCAGGGGCTTGTGCAGTTGGAAGAGACACTGAGGGAGCTTACAGAATAGGAAGAGGAGCTATAAAAAATAGGGTCTCAGGGACTAGAACTAGGGATTAAGTGCCTATTGGTATTAATATGTGTCTATACATCTATCTCTCCTACCCTCTCTTGTGCCTAATCTCTTGCTTTTATCCACTTCCCATGGTATGCTGGCCAAATTCAGTAGTTTGAATTTGGCCAGGTAGCTTGAATTTGGCCAGGAGCCTGAATTGGGCCCAATTTTACACTTTCTCAGCATAGCAAATTGAAAGAATGTGTGTTTGACACAGAAACCATATATTGATCCCAGGAATGACCCTTGCCCAACTTATCTCATGTGCTTACACCTTTGGCTCAGTCACAGTTGCCAAAGGGGACAGGATACCATGGTTGGCATGTATTGGGTCACAGGCCTGTCCTTGTTGGGGCTTGATTGCAGTCTCACCAGTATGTCCTGAAATCTGGAGAAACAGTAGTTTCCCTGAGGAAGGGTTGCTCAGTAGACAAAAATAATATATATCTACTACAGGACTCATCAGCTTCCTACAGATCAGCTTTTCCTTCTCACTTAACTATTTTTGCCAAAGGTAATCTATTTACCCATGTAAGAATCTCTTCCTTGTCCAACCCATTGTATTGAATACCTATAGAGTAATCAAAATGTGATCTTAATTAATAATCCTAATAGGCTCAATGGCTTTCCATTGCATTCAAGAGAAAACTTAAACATCTCAGATTTGCTATTGTAAAAAGTCTTCCACGACCCATCCTGCCTTCCCATTCTCCCCACTCCTAATTCTGGCCAATTTTCCAGGGCTTCTCACCATTTCAGCCATATTCCTGCTTCCTTGCCTTTGCTTAAGCCATCCTTTTTCCCCTCCCACTTGAAATATCTTTTTTGTTTATCAAAACTTCCCGTTTTCAAGGTTCAATAAATATCCTCCACCTGCATGGACCTCCTCTGACTGTAGCACTCATATTGATGATCTCTTCTCCTTTTTCAAAAACATTCATTTTTACATTTAATCACATACTTGGTATTATAACAGATGAAAGGTCTTATTTTTACTCCAGACTATTAGATTCATTGTTTATATCCTTGTGCTGTTTTATTGCTGTTTCACCTATGCCCAATTTGTCTCCCTAACTAGATAATAAGCACCTAAGAAACCATGTCTTACACATCTCATTTATGCCCTAGCATCTAGTACAATAGTAAACATGTAGTGCCTATCAATAAGAACTTGTAAAATGTAAGCAAATTATATTTTATTAGCTTTATTAGCTTATTCCACTCCTGCTTAATCCCACTATGATTTCTTTTTGTCTTATGTATCTTTCTGATATATAAGATATTCAGAGCAGGGCCTCAGCACCTGCTTTCATAGACCAGGTACAGGGATCTAATTAGAAAGACTATCCCTGTTGGAATGAGCTCTGATTTAGTTACCTCTGATTTAGTTCCAGCCAAAGAGGAGGGTAATGCTGTGCCTCTTTGTAGAGCAAAACTCTCCCCCAGCTATATTAATCTTCAAGCAAGTTCCCCACCAGCTACTTTCCTGAACATCCAGACAACAAAGCTGCCCTCAGGTAAGGATGTAGGGAGTGTTTCCCAAAGGGACTCAACAGAGGGAGGGGTTGCATGGAGGAGGTGGCCTGAGCTTTCTGCTATTGATCTAGTGCCAACTCTGTGTCAAGATACCTCTAGATTTTTCATTTGTAGCTTGTTGATTGTTCAGTTCTATTGATTTCATTTTCTTCCCAGTTCTACTAGTTTGTGTTGCTTCCTTGCTTATTGACATCTTTGCTAGACTAGGCAGGAGTGAAATGAAACTCTTATTGCTTGTTATTAATGTTAGTTAAAAAGGGGCCAGTTAAAAGGAAAGAGTAATTATTAGCTCAGTCTCAGTTTCTTTGAATTTCCATTATTCATCTTCCCTTGGGGAAGTTGTGGGTATTTGGACTACCTATGGGGAGCCCAACAGGACACTAGACAGTTTTTGAGGACCTTAGAGTCCAACAAAGAAGTAAAGATGGGCTGGGCAAGGTGGCTTACGCCTGTAATTCTAGCACTCTGGGAGGTCGAGGCAGGAGGATTGCTTGAGGACAGGAGTGCAAGACCAGCCTGAGCAAGAGTGAGACCTTGTCTCTACTAAAAATAGAAATAATTAGCCAGGCATCATGGTGAGTGCCTGTAGTCCTAGTTATTCGGGAGGCTGAGGCAGGAAGATCCCTTAAGTCCAGGAGTCTGAGGTTGCAGTGAGCTATGATGATACCACTGCACTCTAGCTGGGGTGACAGAGAGAGACTTTGTCTCAAAAAAAAAATTTAAAAAATTAAAAAAAGAAGTCAAGATGAATAAATATACAAACAACAGATAATATAATTACCAAGGTTAACTGAGAGCTGGCTGTGTATAATGTAGTTGAAAACATCAGAAAAAATGCTGCAAGAGTGGTTGAAGTTAGACAACAGGAAGAACTTCAAGTCACTGCTAATGAGACACTATGTCAGGTAAGAGAAAGAGGCTAAGATAACCCCTGAGCTCTTGAAAGGGAAGTTAGGCCTCACTCCCAGGCCATTTTATTCATTCATCAAATATTTGTTGAATACTTATGTGCCAGGCACTCTTCTAGGTGCAGAGGGTAAAGCAGTAAACTGATGAGACAAAAATCCTTGCTTATCTTCCTGGAGCTTGTATTCTAGAAGGGGGACTTAGACAAAAATTAAAGAAGCAATTACAAAATATGCCATATGATCATAAATACAATGGGTAAAATAAAACAAGGGAGAGGGGTATTGAGTTTCAATGATTGGTTTCAGATTAAAACAGGATAGCCAGCTAGGCATCACTGAGAAGGTGATAGCTGAGCAAAGGTGTCTGGATTTGGTATGCCTGGAAGGATTAGAGAGGTCATTTTAGTGGAGCTCTTCCAACCTCAGTACAATTATAAAATCTCTCTCTTTTGTCCCCTTGTACCTCCATTGCTCTTCCTTCAGGAGTTGGCCACAAGCCCAAGGAATGCCTAGGACTGCTAGAATGTATGTATGCCAATCTCCAGCTTCAGACTCAGCTCGCCCAACAACAGATGGCTATTTTGGAAAATTTGCAAGCATCCATGACACAACTGGCTCCTGAGAGGGAAAGTAAGAACTCTTCTCTTCCATCTTTATCTCATCATCTGTTGTTAAAACACCTGCCCCAGTTCAGTAAATGAATTGTGGAACAAAGTTATGGCATGTTTTTTCCCTTTGTCTTCCCGGTGAGCCTTTGTTGGAATTTGGGTATACATATTCCAGGTATGGGTAGTTTACAAGTTCGTAATAAGTGTTCATTGAGGGTAAAGCATTGTACAAGGCACTTGTGGTTACATATTACAGAAGGGACAGTTTTGTGGGATTTACTGTCTACCAAGGCAGATAATTCATTGAAAAATTTAGTGGTGTTCTGAGGTGGGATGGAGGTTAAGAGATAACACGGAAGTTACTAAGATACAATTGGATCAACCTTGGAATCTTGCTGAAGAAAGTGACCATATGATGCCACTTGAAGAAGGGGAGGGATTGGGTGGCATGGACAGATGGTGTCATGTCCATAGTTCTCTGTCAATTGGGAATCTTGGACAAAGACCTAGAGTTAGGAAAAAAAAGTCATCAGAAGTAAGGGGAAGAACTTTTTCCCCTTGCATGTAGGGTGTGAAGTAGAATGTAGAGGAGCCGAGGATAAGCAAGTCAACTTTCCCTGCAGAATTATTCAGATAGCAAATTTTAGAAGCTCTGGAAAACCATTGACAGCTTTTGGATAGCAGTGAGACACACATAAGGGAGTAGAAACACTATGGGCAAAACATTTTGGCGTGGAGGGAAATGGAAGGTGATAGACCTACCTGAATAAAATAATAATAGTAATCTGATGTGAAACTACCATGGTCTGGATAAAGGGGTTAGAAATGAAGATAGGCAATGAGTAAATCTGAGCTGTATTTTAGAGAAGGATTAGTCTTGAGCTTGAAACACCAAGAGGCAGTGTCCTGAAATTTCTAAGTTGTGAAGTGAATTTAATGAGGATTCAAGTTCAGCCATGTTTTCAGTGTTGGAGAAAACAACTCAGGTTGACTTAGCCATTTGGGATACATTAGGTCACCACTTTCTCTTACAGGTTTATTGGCAAATTAGTCTTTCTTTCCACAGAGGCCATATTTTTATGTGGGATGTGAAGATGAAAGTCAAGTTAGGCTTGAATACAGAGGTGAGGGAGAGGTGAGGAAGAAGTGAGAAAGCAGTGATTGAGAAGAGAACTTCATATCGGCCTTCAACTCTCTGAAGGGATTTCCAGAGAGACCTCTTTATTCTGCACCATAAAGAGGACAGAACAAGAATAAGGCTGAAAGTGAAGCTTGAGGAATGGGAGCTTGGCATTTAGGAAGAAATTCTGGTTATCTAGGCTATTGCTTATAGAGGAAGAGGAGGAGGAAATTAAAATAATTTTATAATGGAAGAGGTCCCCATATTTCTGGATAAGTGTGGACCTAACTGTGCTTAGATGCAAAGGGAAAGGTAAATTATATCTGGAAATTTCTGTTAGTCCCATTATCCCATCACTTTCATTAAAATGCAATTTTTGAATAAAATCTTAACTGGATCTCCTCTTCACTTGGCTGGTGATCTTGTCATTCATACTTAAATCTCAAAAATCATACTTAATGGAATGATACTCCATGCTCATGGATAGGAAGACTCAATATTGTTAAGATGTTAGTACTTCCCAACTTGATCTATAGATTCAGTGCAATCCCAGTCAAAATCCTAGCAAGTACTTCATGGATACTGACAAACTCATTCTAAAGTTTATGTGAGGGCTGGGAGTGGTGGCTCATGCCTATAATCCCAGCTCTTTGGGAGGCCAAGGTGGGAGGATTGCTTGAGGCCAGGAGTTCAAGGCTACAGTGAGCTATTAATATGATTGTACCACTGTACTCCAGCCTCAATGACACTGAGAACCCTGTCTCTAAATAAAATAAAACAAAATAGTGTATACAGAAAGGCAAAAACCACACACTAGCCAACACAGTATCGGAGAAGAACAAAGTTGGAGGACTGACACTTCCCAACTTCAAGACTTTAATATAATAAATAATAACATGATATAATATGATATAAAGCTACACTAATCAAGACAGTGTAGTATTCATAAAAGAATAGACATAGATCACTGGGACAGAATAGAGAGTCCAGAAAAACTCTCACACAAATACAACTGTTAACTACTGATCTTTTGATGAAGGAGCAAAGGCAATCCAGTGGAGAAAGGATAGTTTTTCTTTTCTTATCTTTTAATTTACTTTTTGAGACAGATTCACTGTCACCCAGGCTAGAGTGCAGTGGCATGATTATAAAAAAGTAGCATAGTACAGTAGTTCCCAAAATGGGGCCAGATATTCCTGGGTGTTCCTGAAACCTTTTTAGGGGATTCAAGAGGTCAAAACAATTTTTGTAATAATACTAAAACATCATTTGCCCTCACTCTCATTCACTCATGAGTATATAATGTTTTCCAGAGACTATAAGGCATGCGATATCACAAGAGATTGGATGCAGAAGCAGATATGAGATTTCAGTATTTTCTAATAAGCCAGACATTAAAGAGATTTGTGAAAATGTAAAATAGTGCTCTCACTAATTGTGTTTTATTTTGGATAATATAGGGTTTTTTTTAACTTTTTTCCTTGGCCAACTTAATCTTTTTTATTTTTTTCTTTTTCTTTTTTTAATTTTTATTTGACTTTTTATCTTTTCAACTTTTTATAATGAGCTCATGACAACTTAATCTAATATCAAATTTTTTATTAAAAATATTTTATGTTGGCTGGACGTGGTGGCTCATGTCTGTAATCCTAGCATTCTGGGAGGCCGAGGCGGGCAGATTGCTCGAGGTCAGGAGTTCGAAACCAGACTGAGCGAGACCCTGTCTCTACTAAAAATAGAAAGAAATTAATTGACCAGCTAAAAATATATATACAAAAAATTAGCCAGGCATGGTGGTGCATGCCAGTAGTCCCAGCTACTCAGGAGGCGGAGGCAGTAGGATCGCTTGAGCCCAGGAGATTGAGGTTGCTGTGAGCTAGGCTGACGCCACGGCACTCACTCTAGCCTGGGCAACAAAGTGAGACTCTGTCTCAAAAAAAAAAAAAAAAAATCTGAAGGTTCAAGATTCTCAGGTTCATGTATCCAAATATCTCCTCTCAGGTCTTTTGGTCTTACTCCTCCTGTCAGAGTCCTGACTTTGATATAGGAGACCTGTTGACACTGTGCATTCAGTCTCCTTTGCAATTCTGCCACCTATCAGTTAGATCCCATATCTGATTTTCGGTGCAGTCCGCCTTACAAATGAGAAGAGAGTCTCGTTAAACATTGCCATAGAGGCTCTGTGGCTTTCACATCATGCCTTGAGTTAATAGTAGGCTGACCTGAGCCTGTAATTTTCTTCATTTTCAAGACTTCCAAAGCAATTAACAAAAGTCAGTAGATCCTTATAATTACCATTGTCCCTATGCCATTTAAGGGTCATAGCTATGATATTTCCCAACACTTGAACTTCTACCTCATTCTAATCCACCACTGGTGAGAATCTTAATTATTTGATGCTATTATACACCAGGAATTATCAGCAATGGAGTCTTTCTTTGCCATCTGACCAAAGAGTGATCCAGTCCCAAAATCTCATCTTGAAGGTCTGGAACCACTTGCTTTTTTCAGATTCTCCCAAAAGCAAAGCCTGAGTCAAAGGTTTGCATGCATTAGTTTATTTGGGAATGTGACCAAGAGAGCAGGTCTGCAGAACAAGGAGAGAGGCATAGAAAATAAGGGAATGATGATGTAAAGATGTGTTACTGAGTTGGCTACCACCATAGGTGACTGGTGTTTTATCCCACAGGACCTTTTATCCCACCTTCTCTGGAGCTTTATGAAATGCATCTTAGAACCACCAGCCAAGGGGAATGAAAAAGGGAAAATGTATCTATTGGCTCCTTTTTTTCCCTTTTTTTCTTTTTTATTTTAGCGTATTATGGGGGTATAAGTGTTAAGGTTACATATATTGCCCATTTCCCCTTCCCCCCTCTATTGGCTCCTGATCCTTGCTGGGCAAGAGTGGTCCCACTATTGATAACTCTTCCATGTTTCCAGGTTGTACATGCATGAGTCTTTGTGGGTTCTTGCAAAGAAGCCTCAGGGCAGGTGATAGAAATTATATAGTGTGGGCCAGGCATGGTGGCTCACACCTGTAATCCTAGCACTTTGGAAGGCTGAGGCAGGAGGATCACCTGAGGCCAGGAGTTTAAGACCAGCCTGAGTAAGAACAAGACCATGTCTCTACAAAAATAAAGAAAAAAAATTAGCCAGGCATGGTGGCACATGCCTGTAGTCCCAGCTACTTGGGTGGTTGAGACAGGAGGATTGCTCAAGCCTAGGAGTTTGAGGCTACAGTGAGCTATGATTGATGACACCACTGCTCTCTAGCCTCGGAGACAGAATAGGGCCTTATCTCAAAAAAAAAAAAATGGGGGGGGGGAAGTACATAGTGCAGATTCTAAGGTGAGACACAGTCAGGTTACACCTGCACTAAGCTGGTTCAAGTCTATGAAACTATCACCACAGCACTGACTAGAAGAAAAGGTAAGGTCCAGAGAATTTACAGAATAGGTGTCTGTTATAATATATGATAGTGCCTTTGGGACATCTTCCTGACAGTGTTTCAGTGGGAAATGCAAGGAGGGTTATGGAAGAGAGAAGATGGTTATTGTGCCCAGGCAGGATTCCTGGGCAGTGTCCTTCTCCTTCTGGTCTTCCCCTCAATGAGGCCAAGATGTCATTAATTACTGTTCCTCTTCCTTCTTACCTGAATGTGTTATCTTAGAAGTCCCAGGTTTTGCCACTCCTTCCTCTGAAGGTCCTGACTCCTTTTCCAGTTCTGGGGGCTTTCTAATTGCTCTGAGGCTGAGAGAAAGGCCTAGAGAAAAGCTCTGAGAGAAGCCTGGCTCTCTCCTTTTCTGCTGTGTCTCATGGAGGAATCCATGACCCATGGTTGGAAACCCTGGGGTCCTCATAGCCTGCTAGCCTCAGCCAGAGCCTCCAGGGCCAGGTTCCCAAATAAGCCCTCTACTGTGAGCTCTCTCTGATATGGGGGTTTGATTTTCCCATCCCATTATGGCTGACACACTTCACCACCATTTTCTTCCATGCTGAGCTGAGCCAACTCTCCTCTGGGCAGGTCCTTCTCTCCTTGCACTGAAGCCCAACTCTTGGTGATGGGATGAAAAACAAGGGAATATCAAGGTATCACAGGTGAGGACCTCATTAACCAGACAGTAGGACCCAAAGGCCAGGCAGTAGATTTTCTGAGACACGCTGGGGTAAGCCGGACTCAAGGACTGCTGCCTACTGCCAAACTGAACACTTACCGAGAAAGTCTGAAGACAGGTAGTTTTGTTTTGTTTTGCTTTTTAAGGATGTATGACCCTGTAATAAAGAAGTGAAACCATTCTGTGATCTCAGGTTTGACTGGTTTGTCCTGTACACAGGTTGAGCCATGCGTACATACTCTTGGTTAAGAGAGTAGGCAGTTATGGATTTTTGTTTCCCAGAGGTTCTTAGACTCTTAGAGCTAGAAAGGACGTCACAGTTCCTCTAGATCTGTGGTTCCTAAACTTTGGCATGCATCAGAATCACCCAGAGGGCTTCTTAAAAAGCAGACCATTGGACCACGCTCTTAAAGTTTCTGACCCCGTAGAACTGGGATGAGGCCAAGAACTCTCTTTTCTAATAAGCTCCCAGGTGGGGGAGGGGGCTGCTGCTGCTACTCTGGGTTTGTGATCTGCAACTCTGGCTACATGTTGAAATTGTCTGGAGAGATTAAAAAAAAAACTGGTGCTGAGACTCCACCCAAATCTGTTAAATCAAAATTACTGGGGGTGGGGCTAAGTCTTGGTATTTTTTCAAAGTACTTCCCCCCAACCCAGGTGATTCTAACACGCAGTCAGTGTTGAGGACACTGATCCAGAGTCTGCCAGGCCAGTGTGGTTCATTTGGGGGAGCGGGTGCTGTTATGTGGGGTCCCTCAGAATCATGAGCTGAGCTTTTTCAACATTTTCAACCCAGTGGTTCTGGTGAGCGTGCTTTAGGCCCCCTACCCCTCTGGGTCCATGGTTCTCCTGCCAGGAGTCACTGGCTCTCAGCCAGGGCAGCAGGTGTGGGTGAGAAGGCTCTTCCCATACCTGGACTCAGGTCTGATCCCCACAGCTTTCTCCAAGCTCTTGGTGAACCAATGCCATTATGAAGACAGGGACCAATTGTGTTCCCTGCTCCCATCCGAGGTCTTTCCAGATTAAGCAGCCCCAGTTCCTTTAACACCCTCCTATAGTTTTCATCCAAACCTGCCTCTCTGTTTATTGCCCATCTCAGATGTGGCACTGCTGATTCCACAGCTCTGGTATATTCAGAGTTTGGAAGAAACGGAATTTGGAGGGGAGATTCAGAACCCTGGAGGCATATTCCAGGGAGCATCTTCCTGAAGACATTCTGTCTAGGGTCCAGCCCCACCACCAGCCCTTTCTGAAAACAGGATCTTCTGGGATTTTTCATTTTCTAACATTTTTAAACCACTTGGTGGGAGTATGGCATAAAGTCAGATCACCAGTTTCAAGGAGTGACACATTTTAAAAAAATAATTTTAAAACTTTCATTAATAAGTTTAACATTAATGAAAAATCAGAGGTTTTTTTTACCCCCCCCCTTTTATTTTGAGACAGAGTCTCACTCTGTTGCCCCGTTGAGACTGCAGTGGCGTCACCGTAACTCACTACCACCTAAACTCCTGGGCTCAAGGGATCCACCTGTCTCAGCCTCCCAAGTAGCTGTGACTTTTTCCCCTGTTCTTGACAGTTTTTTCCATTGTTGTATAACCAATACAGCATAGAACATAGCCTGGCACATAGCTGTCGCTCAATAAAGAGTTGCTGCATATTAAGATGACTAATAAAATTAAATATTTATAGATATTGACTGAATAAGTGGGAAGGATAATTGCTTACAAATTAACCTGGCTGAGAAGAAAGGAAGGTTTAGACGAAACAGAGAGCCAGCAAGGGAGCACAGCCCAGCCAAGGGTGTGAGGTGCACCCGTTTCCCCTCCCCCCGCCGCCAGCTGCCTTAGGTGAAAGTGCTGGGGAACGGAGAGCGGTGTGTTGACTCCGCTCCGCCGCCAGGTGGCGGGCTGCATCAAAAGGTGGGTGGGCCTGGCCACGAAAGCGGGAGGAAAGGAACCTAGCAGGGAGGGGCAGGGTGGAGATCAGCGTAGGACTCCCAGCAACGTCAGGGAATGCTTCACTTGGGTGAAGTTAAGGTTGCAACCTCTTTCAGCCAAATATTTCATTCAGGAATTGGGAGCAGGGACCATGTATTGGGCGTGGTTGGGGGGTGAGGCGGTGTCACCCTCAAGGTGCCCCAGTCAAGGGAAAGGAGTGGCGGTATTATTCCCGGTGGGGCGTCCTGTGCTCTAATTTGGGGGAAAATACAGCAAGAGGTCCAAAGGCAGGGGTCGTTTCCGAAGGGAATCATACTTGAGGTGGGCCTTGAAGGCGGAGTCCTTTGTAGCAGAAGAAAGGGCATGCAGGTAGTAGTATGGACCAAAGTACAGAGCCTGGGGAGTGAATCTCTCAGCCTGGAGGGAGAAACGGGCTGTTTTGAGAGGGGCCTTCTCAGTTCCCTGCAGGAGATGGGCCTGCCCACAGGCTTCGGTGGGAAAAGGTTTGGTGGCTGGAGGTGGAAAGGTGGTGGTGGGGCTGTGTGTGGCATGCGTCTGGGCAGCAAGGAAGGGGCGTGGAGGCTGACCTTGCTCTCCAGCTGCACCTGGACCATGGCTGGCTCTTCAGCATCTCTAGGAATGAGAGGTGGAAGGAATCTTCCAAAATGATCATGGAAGACCTGGGGACCTGATGGTGTGGTTCCGCATCCCCCACCAGTTGCTTCATTCATTCATTCATTCATTCATTCCACAGACATTCACTGGGCATCCACCTCCATCTGGCATTGCACTAAGCACAGACAGAGGTAAATCAGAGAGGGCTCCTACCCTTGAAGGATTCTCAGTCTACCCAGAAAGATATACAAACAATTCAATTCATATTATGTAGTATTCATTACAATACTACATAATAAACTATAATAGTAACAGCTCTGTTCATTGTTTCTTCTATTCTGGATACTTTACACATATCATCTTAGAGTCACAACCAACTGGTTGGCCCTGTATTGATATCCCCTTTGTGTGTGTGTGTGGTATCCTCTTTGAACAAATAGAAAAATTGAGGCTCAGAGAGATTAAGTAGTTAGTTCAAGGTAATCTAGCTTGTTTGGGTAGAGCTAGGATTCAAATTCAAGTCTGTTTGGCCCCAAAACTGTGCTCTTTCCTCTGTACTGTAAGCTCCTACCTAAGAAGTCCACGCTTGGGAAGAAGGCATAGGAATGGGTGTCATGGAAGATTCCCCAAGGGGGTGAGACGACTTGGAGAACGAGTTGCAGGCAGGTAGAGAAGGGGGATTCCAAGCCAAGAGAAGGACATTAGAGGCCAGGTGCCCTGTGTTTTAGGAAAAGCAAATAACCTCACCTGTCCAGGGACCATCTAGTCCATCAGCCCCTCAGCCCAGTGGTCTCCAAGGCAATAGGCTCACCCAGGTCTTTGGAAATCTGTTTACCTGGAATTGGCCCAGCAGAGGCAGGACTATCTTTCTTTCTTTTTTAAGAAAATTCTTTTTATTTTTTAAAAATTTAAAAGGAAATTCAGTTTGCTCTGAATATATACTCCCCTTTCTTTCTCTCTGAGAGAGGAGCTGGCTGTTTCCCAGGTCTCCTTCTCTTCCTAATTCCTCACTCTCTCCACTCAGACTGGCTCTTTTCCCAAGAGCCACCAGGAGGGTCATTTATCTTCATAATTTCTATTTGGAAGTTACTTTCCTCTTTAGCCACTGGTATATATGCTTCAAGGAACAGAAATATTTCCTGAAAGGATCTTTTAGGATCTGGGGAAGTTGTGGGAGATTTAAGCCTTTGCTACTTTACTCCCAAATTCATCACTAGGATTTAAAGATTTTAGGCCCATCACTCATGTATGTCAACTGCTCAGAAAATGTTTCCTGGAACATTTCCGCTGACTATTCTTTACTGCTTTCATTTGTTCAGTAAGCAAGTTTACGAACAATGGTTTTAATAAATTCTAACACTTTACCAATTCAAAAGCACTTCTTGGCTATGTTCCACATGATGGCAAGAAACACAAGCATGGCCGGGTGTGGTGGCTCATGCCTGTAATCCCAGCACTTTGGGAGGCCAAGGCAGGAGGATCACTTAAAGCTGTGAGTTAGAGGCTGCAGTGAGCTATGAATGCACCACTGCACTTCAACCAGTTTGACAAAGCAAGACCCTGCCTCTAAAAAAAACGAATAAGTAAATAAAATTAATTAATTAAAAAAAAACAAACAGGCTGGGCACGGTGGCTCCCCCCTGTAATCCTAGCACTCTGGGAGGCTGAGGCGGGAGGATTGCTTGAGCTCAGGAGTTCGAGACCAGCCTGGGCAAAGAAATTAGCCAAACAACTAAAAATAGAAAAAAATTAGCCGAGCATGTGGGCATGCCTGTAGTCCCAGCTACCCCAGAAGGCTGAGGCAGGAGGATTGCTAGAGTCTGGGAGTCTGAAGTTGCTGTGAGCTAGGCTGACACCACAACACTCTAGCCCTGGCAACAGAGCGAGACTCTGTCTCAACAAACAAACAAACATACAAACAACACAGGCACCAAGCAGGTTGGTGCCCATGGACTTGGAATCTGCTAAGGAGTGTATAACAACTTACTTGACAAATTAGAAAAAATAAAAAACCACAGGCACCAGTGCACTACACTGTATTTTTCTTTTTCTTTTTTTTTTCAGCTGAACTGCAGATTCAAACACTGTATTTTTTATCCTTCTTTTTTTGCATCTGGTTTCTTTCAGAACTAGCTGTATTTCCCTTAGTCCATTAGCTATTTGCTAAAACATCATCCATTTTTTAAAAAGGAAAAGAATTCCTTGATTCCTCATTCCCATACTGCCTCATTTCTCTGTTCCCGTTAGAGCACAACTCCTTAAAAAGAGGATTAAGCTCTCTGTTTCCCCTCTCATCCCATCCTCCCCTGAACTCATTTCCAGGAAGCTTTTATCATCACCAGCCCATGTTCATTCCAAGGTATCCAGATCCAGAATCTTGTCGAATCCAATGGGCAGTTCTCAGTCCTCACTCTAAGCAGCTGATCATCCCCTTCTTGAAATACGTGTCCCAAGTGGGCTTCTGTGACCCCCGTCCTCTCCTGGTTTTCCTCCTATCTCACAGGCTGCTGCTTCTCGGTCTTGTTGGCTGGGCCTGCCTCTCTTCTTGATCTCTAAGTGTTGGGGTGCCCCCTCTTTTCTTATCTCTCTCTCTGCTCACCTTTAAGTTCTCACCCAGTCTCATGACTAAATGCCAGCTCGACACTGATGACTTCCACATTTCTATCCCAGCCCAGACCTCCCTCTCGAACTCCAGACTCCTGTATCTGACTGCCTACTGTCCATCTCCATGTGGACATCTACTAGACATCTCAAACTGTACATCTCGAAATGGAACTCCTGATGGCCCCCAGGCCTGCTCATCTCGCAGTGCTCCCCAAGCTTGGCAATTGGCATCACCATTCCACCAGCGGCTCAGGCTGAAACCCTGAGTACCACCTTTGACTCTTATATTAGCTCAGGCTGCCATAACAAAATACAGTCATGTGTCACTTAACGACAGGGATACATTCTGAGAAATGCATCATTAGGCAATTTTGTCATTGTGCTAACATCATAGAGTTATTTACATAAACCGAGGTGGTATAGCCCACAAAACACCTAGGCTATATGGTACAGCCTATTGCTCCTAAGCTATAAACCTGTACAGCATGTTACTGTACTGACCCTTATAGGCAACTATAATACAAATTACAGATATCTAAACATAGAAAAGAGGACAGGTGTGGTGGCTCACACCTGTAATCCTAGCACTTTGGGAGGCCAAGGCGAGAGGATTGCTTAAGGCCAGGAGTTTGAGACTAGCCTGGGCAACATAGCAAACCACCATCTTTACACACACACACACAAAAAATTAGCTGGGCATGGTAGCATGAGCCTGTAGTCCCAACTACTCCCAAGGCTGAGGCAGGAGGATCCCATGATCCCTTGCAGTTCAAGGTTGCAGTGAATGATGATTGCACCACTGCATTCCAGCATGGGTGACAGAGAGACCCTGTCTCTTAAAAAAAAAAAAAAAAGATACAGTAACAACAATATGGTATAACATATAAAATATGGTACATCTGTATAGGGTGCTCACCATGAATAGAGTTTGCAGGACTGGAAGTTGATCTAGGTAAATTATTGAGTAAGTGAATGAATGTGAAGCACATTACTGTACAATGCTGTAGACTTTATAAACACTGTACACTTAGGCTACACTAAATTTATTTTAAAACTTTTTATTTCTTCAATAATAAATTAACATTAGCTTCATTAGTAACATTTTTACTTTATAAACTTTAAAATTTTTTAAACTTTTTGGCTCTTTTCAAATAACACTTAGCTTAAAACACAAATACATCATATTGCTGTACAAAAATATTTTCTTTCCTTATATCCTTTTCTATAAGCTTTTTTCTATTTAAATGTTTTAAACTATTTTCTTAAAAACAAAGACACAAACGCACACATTCGCCACATACGCAGAGTCAGAAAAATCAGTATCAGTGTCTTCCAAGTCCATATCTTGTCCCACTGGAAGGTCTTCAGGGACAATAACACACATGGAGCTGTCATCTCCTACGATAACAGTGCCTTCTGGAATATCTTCTGAAGGACCTGCCTGAGGCTATATTTACAGTTAACTTTTTTTAATAAGTAGAAGGAATACACTCTAAAATAATGATAAAAAGTATAGTATAGGCCAGGTGCAGTGGCTCAGGGATTCTGAGAACTAGAGAAGAGACTCTGGGGTGGAGCTGTGGCCTATTCCCCTTTGGCTGCTGTCACATCCGTGTAACCCACCCCTAGAAGCAACCCAGTGCACCCTGGTACTCCTTCCTGTTCTTCCCCTGAAGGGGCCCCAGTTAAGCACTCCAGAATTAACCAAACACACTTGTTTTTATGTTCAAAACTAAGGACAAGACTGGGTGAAGTGGTTCATGCCTCTAATCCTAGCACTCTGGGAGGCCAAGGCAGGAGGATCACTTGAGGTCAGGAGTTTGAGACCAGCCTGAGCCAAGAGTGAGACCCTGTCTCTACCGAAAATTAAAAAAACATTAGCCAAGTGTCATGGTGAGCACCTGTAGTACCAGCTACCTGGGAGGCTGAAGCAGGAGGATCACTTCAGCCCAGGAGTGTGAGGTTGTGGTGAGCTGTGACAATGCCACTGCACTCTAGCCAGAGCAATAGAGAGAGACTCTGCCAAAACAAAAAACAACAAAAACAAAACAAAACTAAGAACTGAGGCCCAGATTTCCTACTGCCTAGGAAGTTAACACAATTCTCCTAAGGCCAGCAGCCTCTCAGGGACATAAAAGCAACCCGACCCTCAAAATCCACTCAGCTAAAGACTAACAGAGGACAGGAGGAATGGAAAGAAATGGCCACGTCATTTATTACTACACATCATGTGCTTTGCGGACATCAATCCCCTCAACAGCTCCTATGAGGTAAGTACTATTACTCTCTCCGTATAACATATGAGGAAACTGAGGTTCAAGGTAGGTTAAGCAACTTGTCCAGAATCTCTCTGGGACAGAGCTGGTACTCTGACTAACGTCCCTCTCACTCTGAGGCCATGCTTTTGCCTTCTGCACTTCGCTGGCTTTCAAAACTTTTACTGATCAAGAGTTGACTGCAGACCCTCAACAGGACAGGAAAGTTTGTTTTTTTTGAGACAGAGTCTCACTTTGTTGCCCAGGCTAGAGTGAGTGCCGTGGCGTCAGCCTAGCTCACAGCAACCTCAAACTCCTGGGCTCAAGCAATCCTGCTGCCTCAGCCTCCCAAGTAGCTGGGACTACAGGCATGTGCCACTATGCCCGGCTAATTTTTTCTATGTTTATTAGTTGGCTAATTACTTTCTTTCTATTTATAGTAGAGACCGGGTCTTGCTCTTGCTCAGGTTGGTTTCAAACTCCTGACCTCTAGCAATCCATCCTCCTCCGCCTCCCAGAGTGCTAGGATTACAGGCGTGAGCCACCGCACCCCGCCAGGACAGGAAAGTTTTGTGTCACTGAAGGAGGGCTGCTGTTGGGGCTCAGGAACTGAGACTACGTCTCATTCATCTTGATGTCCTGAAAACAGAGCGTGGTTCTGTTCCATTTGATGGTGACACAGCATGGAGGACGTTCCCCCATACTTCAGCGCAGCACCCGGCACATACCAGGAACGCAAACAGAGTATATGTGATGAATAAGGGAATGGGGAAAAAGTTGCTTTGAGATAATTGTCTTCTGACAAACTTTTTTTCCCTAAGGTACTGTCATTTTTATTTTACAGATGAAGAAAGCTTAATGAACACAAGTAATCCGATTCTGAGAACCTTTTACATGGAGGCTAATATGGTGAACCTCTGGAGCGAAAAAGGCATATTAAATTTTTTTTTTTTTTTTTTTTTTGCTTTGTTTCCCAGGCTAGAGTGAGTGCTGTGGTGTCAGCCTAGATCACAGCAACCTCAAACTCCTGGGCTCAAGCAATCCTCCTGCCTCAGCCTCCCAAGTAGCTGGGACTACAGGCATGCACCACCATGCCCGGCTAATTTTTTCTACATATATTAGTTGGCCAATTAATTTCTTTCTATTTATAGTAGAGACGGGGTCTCGCTCTTGCTCAGGCTGGTTTCGAACTCCTGACCTCACGCAATCTGCCTGCCTCGGCCTCCCAGAGTGCTAGGATTACAGGTGTGAGCCACCGTGCCCGGCCGGCATATTAAATTTTTACTATGTCAAGTATGTTAATACAACAATATTTTGTGTAGTACTGCAGTGTCTGTGGTTTTCAGGGGAAATTAAAGTCTGGGGTTTGTCTACCGCCAGAAAGTGGAACTCTCTAATGTAGCCTCTTTCCTATTTTCATACCAGAATGTTCAGACAAAAAGTTGTTCTCCTTCTCTACCCTAGCTATGAAATTAGGCCAGGTCTCAGTATAAGCATCACTTCCTCTGGGAAGCCTTCCCGGACCACCCCCATCATAGGTTAAGAGCTGCTCCCAAGTGTCCCCACATGGACCTGTCTCTGCCATTACAGCCCTCTGCAGTATGATCATCTGCCCACTCATTTACATCCACCCTGGGTGGAACCTCTGCCCAGGACATGTGCTACATCTTGTTCTATTGGATCCCCAGTGCTTAGCACAGTGTCTTGCACACAGTAGGTGCTCAATATATGTTTGTTGAATAAAGGAAGGTTTTGCCTTTTTACAAATCTCCTCTGTTCAAGAGTTGTTACAGGCTGGGCATGGTGGCTCACGCCTATAATCCTAGCACTCTGGGAGGCTGCAGCGGGAGGATCGCTCAAGATCAGGAGTTCAAAACCAGCCTGAGCAAGAGTGAGACCCTGTCTCTACTAAAAATAGAAAGAAATTAATTGGCCAACTAAAAATATATAGAAAAAATTAGCTGGGCATGGTGGCGCATGCCTGTAGTCCCAGCTACTCGGGAGGCTGAGACAGAAGGATCGCTTGAGCCCAGGAGTTTGAGGTTGCTGTGAGCTAGGCTAACACCATGGCACTCTAGCCAGGGCAAGGGAGTGAGATTCTGTCTCAAAAAAAAAAAGAGTTGTTACATCACTGGGGCTGCTGGTCTGATGGCCCTTCCTGAATGTACCTAACCCAGGCCCCCAGACCCTGCTGCCCACCCCCCTCCAGCCAGTGACAGGAGAACACATGGAGACTGGCCTGTCTCCTCCATCTGTTGCTGTCCTCAGAGACACCATGCACCCTGTAGTGTGTTGGAGCCAGTGACCCATTTGCCCTTCCTGCTCAGCCAATCAGAACAATAATAATCACCACATCTGTTGAATGCTTACAAAAATGCCAGCGATCTATATCAATTATTTGGAATCCTGATAAGAATTCCACAAAGGAAATATTACTACTCCAAAATATAAGAAAACTGACCTAAAGAGGGCTCAATAACTTGCCAGAGGTCATACAGCAATGACATGGTGGATGGATGAATGAATAAATGAACGACCAAACAAGTGCCTTGATAACTCTGATGCTTTGCTATTCTTCTCTTTTTTTCTCCCATAAACACTGGGGATGGCTCCACGGAACTAAAGGAGCCAAGCGTCTCCTGAGCCAAGAGAGCAGGGAGTAGGGAAGAGTTGACCGCAGTAGAAATCAGCTCCGAGCAACCCCAAGTTATTCAGTAACCTCAGATACTTGGTCCCCAGGGACAACCTGACCAGATTGGGCCAGGGCAGGCAGCAGACACTGGTTCCCCTTGGCTACCCTTCAGGCACTCAGCTGGTCACAGCTGGAAACTGGAGATGGAAGGGCAAAGATTGGGCAAAGCTTAGGACAGGCAGAATGAGAGCTGATGATGGAGTCGGGGTGGGGGGGCCCTCAGAGGAGGTCTGGAGTGGAGGGAGGAGGGAGAGATGAAGCCCTACCCTACCATTCCATCAGAGATTCCAGGACCAGAAGAGCCAGATGGGAGGGCCAAGGGCCCTGACATCACTTGCCAATCCAAAGGAAAACCATGGACTGAGCCTCTCCATGGTGCCTGGTTGTGGGAAATTTAAGCCTTTGCTACTTTACTCCCAAATTCATCACTAGGATTTAAAGATTTTTAGGCCCATAACTCATGTATGTCAACTGCTCAGAAAATGTTTTCCTTGAACATTTCTGCTGACTATTGCTTTCATTTGTGGGGAGCCTTTCCCTCTCAGGTGGCAGCCTGGCAGGTGAGCCCTCGAAGGGGAAGGTGACCCGGGGGCAGACCCTCAGAAGGGGAGGGCTGTCAGGGTCCTGCTCTGTGCTGGACCAGGGCTGATGCCAGCGGGTACCCACTGGTTGTTAAAATATCAAGATCATACCATATAGCTTGGTAAATAGCTTTGTCCAAAAGTCTCTAATTGTACTCTCCAGAGAGTGGCCCAGCTCTCCTGGCCCTTCCAGGGGGGCTCCTTTAGACCTCCCCACAGTCCGGCAACTAGAGTTAACACCTGACAGGCAGGGAACCTCCAGGACGCAGCCCTGTAACAACCTTGACTAGAACCTATGGTTGTAGCCCCAGGGTTGGCACTAAAAGAATATTTGTTGAACAAATGAATATGCCAACAGAGGAGAGAGACTATCAGAGACCCAGGGGAATTCAGAGAGACTAAGGGAGACAAAGATAGAGGAGGCTGGCATCAGGGAGGCAGTTCCCAGAAGACCCTAGGAAGGGCCGGCTCACTCTTCCTCGTTCTCCCTGGTTCTGCAGCTCTGGATGGCTCTTTCCCTCCCAGGCCTGCCCAGTCCCAGACAGGACTCAGGAAGCATCTCTGGGGCCGAAGGCTCAGCCTGGGTGGAGCTCCCAGGTGCTGAATCATTTTCCAAAGGCTGCTGACCAGACATCCCCCCTTGTCCCAGGAGGGGCTGGAGAACAAACTTCCTGCTGACCAAGTAAGGATGGAGAGCCTCTGGGAGAGGGGCTACCGAGGGCCCGACAGCCTGCTCAGCCAGCTGGGAGCAGAGCTACCGGAGGCTGCTACCCACAGGCTGACCCCTGCTCCCCTCTGTGCCCCGGCTGGGTGCTAAAGTGAGGAAAACTGGATATCTAGAATCCAACTGTCCCCCAGAGTCCATGCTGGGCTGGAGGTTCAAGCCATGAGGGGAGGCAGGGAGGAGGTGAACTGGGGAAGGAGCAGAAGATGAGAAAAGGAGGAGGGTTAGGGACTCCTCTGTTGATCCCAACCCTGCCCGTTCCTGGGAAGGGGCAAGCCTGGTTCCTAGGAGGAGCCCTACCCTGCATCTGTTCTGAGAAGTGATTGGCCCCTATGAACTGAGACCCTGTCTCCTGGGAGTGGCAGTTTTTCCTTCAGGCCAAGGTTTGGGACATCATCATTGCAAACACCTTGGCTCCCTCCCACACAACAGCCCCCTCAGACAGGTGGCACTGGGGTGGGCAGCAGTGTAGACAGAGGCCTCCCCTCCCACCAGCCCTACTGAAACTGCCTTCGGCTTTTCTTCTTTGAAGCTCCTTGTGGACTACAGGTGTCAGGTGTCAGAACCAATACATCAGGGTCCCCCACCTGTTTAGAGCCCTGCAGTGGTCTAGCAGTAGAGGCCATGTGCCTCAACAGGGCCTTCAAGGCCTTCCTGGACTCCCCCACCCCCAGCCTCATTTCTTGAACACACTTGCTCAGTTCCTTGGTTGTCCTTCCAGACTGCTTCATACATTCCCTTCCCAGGAAGCAATTCTCCATCTCCATCCCCTCCCTTACCCCCATCCCTGGGGACTCTGCAGCCCTCTCCTGGACCCCCAGGACCCTGTCCTTCTCTGGGTCACACGCTTACCCCAGGGGTAATTAGATCCCCTCCTAAGTGTCTGTCTCTGGACAACACAGTGGCTTCTGGAGGGCGAGGCCAACTGGTTCATCTTCACAGCCTGGCTCACAGTGAGTGCTCAATAGTGTCTGCCTCCTTGTTGTCTGCCTACCAGGACCCGAGTGCATGCAGGTCTTGCTTGTGTAAAGAGGGACTCTTGACTCCTAACTGAGAAGACACTCCTTTTACCCAGCCACCCTTCTCTCCAGCTCCAGAGGCAGCCCAGGCCCTCTCACATCCTCCCTGAGGCTGCAGGGAGCCCAGGTGTCAGGTGTGGCCACGGTCCAGCCTGCTGCACTGTGGTGGGCACAGATTGGGGCTGTGGAGGCAGAGGAGGCTCAGAGTGGGTAAGGGACTCCACTGCGGAGGCCCAGTAGCCCAGCCCGGTTAATCATCAATGCCAGGAGAGCGCTGCTTATCTCCACTCTTCATCTCTGCTTTTTCAGCAGGGAAAGATTGAGTAATCCCCCAACTCTCTCTCTTGTTAACCGTGGAGGGGCCAGCCCCAGGCCTTTAAGGGCCGCTTCTTTCTGGGGAGACCCTCTGTAAACTAACACCATGTGTGAGGGGGCGCGTCCCCTCCCTCACACCCCCTGCGCCACCCCCAGGTCCTGCAGCTGTGCGGCAGCAGGACGGAACACAGGGCACCTTTCCAGGGTCACTTCCAAGGACCTGTCCCAACTGGAAGAGCACCAGGGTCAGCTGGGCCAAGGGAGACCGGACCTAGGGGGCCAACGCGTCCCCACCTTAGGCCGAGGGCCCAGGCAGCTGTGACCCCCTCCTCACACCCAAGGCGCTGGCCGGGGGCGGGCGAGGGCTAAGCTTTCCTGAGGGCGAAGACTTGTGGGCGGGGCCTCCGCTGGGCGGGGCCTCGCTCGGGCGAAACCTGCCAGGCAGCCCGGGACTGTCAGCCCGAGCCTGGAGCCCAGGGAGCCGGCGACCCGCGCTCCCTGTCCCATGGCTGGGTCTCCCCGCCGCGCCGCAGGCCGGCGGCTGCTGCTGCCCCTGCTGTGCCTCTTCTTCCAGGGCGCCACCGCCATCCTCTTTGCCATCTTCGTCCGCTACGACCACGAAACCGACGCCGCCCTCTGGCACTGGGGCAACCACAGCCACGCGGCCAATGAATTTTACTTTCGCTACCCAAGTGAGTGCGGGGTGAGGGCGCGTGAGAAGCGAAGACCTCAGTCTCTGGGGTCTTGGGAGCGGGCACCCGGTTGGCCGGATCTGCCTGGGTCTAGGTGGGCAACCCTCTCACTCTGAGGTGAAGGGGCCCCGGATTTAAAACGAAACCCTTTGACTAGTGTCTGCCCTATCCCAGGTACAGTGCTAAGGGTGGCCCATACATTATTTCATTTAGTCTACGAGATAGACAGAGGCGGGGAAACTGAGGCTCAGAGAGGTTAAGTGGCTGATTCAGGGTCACACAGAAGTGAGGAAGCTGGGATTCAAACCCAGATCTGAAGACCCGGCTTTAACCACTCCCTTGTCCCACCTCCCAGTTGGCCTAACTGGACTTGCCTTTCCTGGGGGAGGGGTGGGGATCCACGCTGACCACAGGTGGAGCGGGTGCTAAAGGCAGCAATGGCAGCTGTTAGGTATGAAGCACTCACACCTGTAGGCAGCTAAGACTGGGCGAAATCAGACATTTCTTCCCCATCTTCCAAAATCAGAGAGAAAATGATGCAACTACCTACCAGCGAACCACAGAGCAGCAGCCTCTAGACCTGACAGAAAGCATGGCAGGGTCATTAGCCCATTTCACAGAGGAGGAAGCTGAGTCTCAGAGGGGTTGTGACTTGTTCATGATCACCCATTACGTAAGTGGTAGAGCTGGAACTAGGACTCAGGCACCTTAAACTTCTTGCTCCAGGAGTCACCTCCTGCTGACAAGGTTCAAGACGGAGAGAGTTAACCTTCCCCTCCTTCCGCTGCCTCCCCCCACCATGGGAACAGAGCCTCTCCTTCAAGGTTGTGGGCCCTGTCTTGTAACTTAGGCCCTAGGCAGCTGAAACCCAGAACACCTGACCTCCCAGAATTCACCACAAATACTTTTGAGCATTAGTTTTCTCCATCTCAGCAATAGAAAAAAGGATGCCTCAGTTTGAAGGCTATACATTCAAACGAGGCCTGCAGTGTTAGTCTCTAGTGAAAAACAAAAAAATCTCAGGCTGTTATTAGCCTACTTTCTACATGCAGAGCTGATGGCAGGCTGTCTCCACCTTGCCCTCTCCCAGACCCGACAAAGGGAAGCTCACAATGCTGAGGATATAGAGGGTGAGGTGAAAACTTGGACTTGGGCACGAAGTGCCAGATCCCCCGGCCATCCTAGGCAGAAGGGGCTACGGTTCCTGCCTCCCCATATTTTATCCCCAGCCCTGGCTAGTAAAGATGAGCCATGGAAGCTGGGATCAAAATCAGAGCCACAGGGCTGGGACGGCAGGGGGTCATTCATTTGTCTGGAGAGGTAGGGAGTTGAGAGGGAACAGTCTAGAGGCTGAAAGAAGTAGCTCTTGTCCAAGGGTCTGACCTGGATGCTTGTCATGAACCCTCCACTTGCTTCTCCCACGGGCTTTACTCAGGGCCTCAAAGCCCTGCTTGTTACAAAGCCCTACCTGGAGTCCAACTTCTTGCCCCCCTCTCCTGCAGTGGTGAGCTCTCCTCAGATATACAGCTTTCCATCCCTGGATTGCAGTAAGAGGGTTGTAAGTGGTGGGATTCCTACCTCTTTGTCTGCCCTAGGTTTCCATCCCTGTGGACTTTGACCCTGCTGTGGGGGAAGTTAGGGGAGGAGGGGGGTGTGAGGTCCCTAAAGCCTGGGGCTTTGATGAGCCCGGTCCTTACCTGTCCCTTTGTCCAGGGGAAGGGGTCAGGGCCAGAGGGAGGTGTAGCCACTGCCCTTTGATTCGGGAGATGAAAGGGAGTTCTGTGGCTGCTGTTGAGCTCAGGGACTGGCCAATGCCAAGGGCATGGCTGCTCTGAGGGTCTGTCTGTTTATAGGAAGGGCCCTTAGAGCCTATCTGGTCTAACCCTCTCAGGTATGGAGAGAGAACCAGAGAGGTCATGTGACCCACCCAAGGTCACACAGCAAGATGCAGAAAGAGCCAAGCTAGAACCAGGTCTCTTCATTCTCTATCTGTGGCCTTTTCCCTACATTATAAGCCTCTATAGCCATGAGGCAAGCGATGGAAAATAAAAAAGAGGGGAAAGGAGCCAGGGCTACAAGGGGCATGGATGCAGACATGAGAAAGTGTTCTAAGAAAAAATGTGGACAGGTCTTATGGGGAGGGGATTTAGGATAGATGGAATCAGACTCTTCTTGGAAGAGGGGGCTTTGGGGGATGTGACCCAGATGAGAGTGGCTTGTGACTTCTTCCAGGAGAGTGCAGCCTCACTGTCCTAGGGGTGGGTGTGGTGGGTGGGGGTTGGGGAAGATGGTCTCCCCAGGTCCCCCTCCCTTCTCCTTGCTCCTCATGTTAATATATATATCTATTTTTTTGAGACATTCTCACTCTCTTGCCTAGGCTAGAGTGCCATGGTGTAAGCCTAGCTCACAGCAACCTCAAACTCCTGGGCTCAAGCAATCCTCCTGCCTCAGCCTCCTGGATAGCTGGGACTACAGGCATACGCCACTGTACCCAGCTAATTTTTTCTATTTTTAGTTGTTTGGCTAATTTCTTTCTATTTATAGTAGAGATGGGGTCTTGCTCTTGCTCAGGCTAGTCTCGAACTCCTGAGCTCAAGCAATCCTCCTGCCTCAGCCTCCCAGAGTGGTAGGATTACAAGCGTGAGCCACCATGCCCAGCCCTCATATTATTTTTATATTCACATTCTACAGATGAGGAATCCAGGCTTAGAGAAGTTAAGTGGCTTCTCCAAGGTCACTGGGTCAGAAGGGGACGAGGAGACCTGGCGTTTAGATTCAACTGTCAGACACTAAAGCCCCAGACCTAACTGCCGCCTTGTCCTATAATCTTATCTTGTCCAGGAGTCATCTAGCAGGGTTGGGGAGAGGCTGTAAAGGGAGGAGGGTGGGTAATAGGTGGCTTTAGAGCAGGCGTCCTCAAACTACAGCCCGCAGGCCACATGCTGCCTGCCCAGGACATTTATCCGGCCTGCAGGGTGTTTTTGCCACAGCTGCCTGTCCTGCTTAGCAGCCGACTGGTCCTGGGCCCACAGTGCACGTGTGGAATGTGCGCCACACTCTCCAATGGTCTGAGGGACAGTGAACTGGCCCCCTGTTTAAAAGTTTGAGGACCCCTACTTTAGAGCGCTGTATCTTCTCTCCAATCAAAGGTGCATGGGGGCCGGGTGCGGTGGCTCACACCTGTAATCCTAGCACTCTGGGAGGCTGAGGCGGGTGGATCGCTCGAGGTCAGGAGTTCGAAACCAGCCTGAGCAAGAGCGAGACCCTGTCTCTACTATAAATAGAAAGAAATTAATTGGCCAACTAATATATATAGAAAAAATTAGCCAGGGATGGTGGTGCATGCCTGTAGTCCCAGCTACTCAGGAGGCTGAGGCAGGAGGATTGCTTGAGCCCAGGAGTTTGAGGTTGCTATGACCTAGGCCACGGAACTCACTCTAGCCTGGGCAACAAAGTGAGACTCTGTCTCA
>VSMD01005625.1:0-19664 GCA_008750895.1 Mirza zaza
GATAATGTTATTCCTATATGTCCACTTAGGTGTTGATCTGTTAATACCAATTTGCTGGTGAATACATGTGGTGCTTGTTTTTCCATTCTTGAGATACTTCACTTAGTAGAATGGGTTCCAGCTCTATCCAGGAATATACAAGAGGTGCTATATCACCATTGTTTCTTAAAGCTGAGTAGTACTCCATGGTATACATATACCACATTTTATTAATCCACTCATGAATTGATGGGCACTTGGGTTGTTTCCACAGCTTTGCAATTGTGAACTGTGCTGCTATAAATATTCGAGTGCAGGTGTCTTTTTCATAAAGTGACTTTTGATCTTTTGGGTAGATGCCCAGTAGTAGAATTGCTGGATCAAATGGTAGATCTACTTGTATCGCTTTGAAGTATCTCCATATTGCTTTCCACAGAGGTTGAACTAGTTTGCAGTCCCACTAGCAGTGTAGGAGTGTTCCTATCTCTCTGCATCCATGCCAGCATTTATTGTTTGGGGACTTTGTGTTAAAGGCCATTCTCACTTGAGTTAGTGAGTTAAGTGATATCTCATTGTGGCTTTGATTTGCATATAAACCATGAAAATAAAGAATATTGGTTATATAGAGATCAGATAAGCCATTTAATAGCATTTCTAGAATCCTCCATATTCTGTACACAGTGCCAATGCTTTTGTTTTCAGGAAAATTCAGTTAGCCAATTGTCAATTCATTTCTATTCTGCATTGATTGTTAATAAAATGATACTATTGTCTTCTTATACTTGAAATTCAAAACTTAATTATTAAAAACAAACACTGTTTCATTGTCATGAACACAGCAGCTCCTTTCTTTCTGTTTGTCTAAAAGTGAGCTTTGGCAGTGAGTAGCAAGATTCCGGGGTTCTAGTTCAGGAGCAAGTATTGACAAGTCAATTAATCCAGCCAAGTTTATAATTTCCATCCTAATGGCACTGCTGATTATTTCTTAGATGCTTTGAAATTTTTTAACACTTGAAATTTTTTTTGCAATTCAAGTTCTTCATTTGCAAAAAGAAGGTAAACATACCTTTGTGAAGATATGAAGGTTAAATGAATAATGTCCGTGAAACATCTAACAACATGGCGCTTGGCAGGTAGTTAATGTTAATGCTCAATAAATGTTATCCTCTTTCTCATCAGGATTTTGTTTATGACACCATGTTTTATTCAGATTCGCCTGTTTAGAAATGGGTCTACCCCACTACCATGTGAGCTCATCCAAGGCAGGGATTATGTCATACTCGTCTTTGGATTCCTAGCACCCAGCACACTTATGTTTGATGCATGGGAGATGTTTAATACATATTTATGAAAGGCAGACAGGCAGGCAGAAAGGATAGGAGGAAAAAAAGAAAGAAAAAAGGGGGGAGAGATAAAGGAAAGGAGGGAATTAAGTACTAGATAAAATTGAGCACCATGGAACAAAAAGTATACAAGTTATTATATTTTAATTATGTTTTATCATATTAATTATAATTCTAAGAAATCACCAGCATTATAAAATATACAATTAAATTTTCCTTCATAGTTTTGAATGAAAAAAACCTGATATATATATTAACGAGCATTACTGAATGAAAATCACTTGTCAAAAATATAACAAATGTGAAATGGGGCTGTGATTTTGATGGTGTGTGTCATTTATGTCAGCAAAATGAGAGGAATGTCATCATGTTTCAGGGCTCTTATATGGCACTTAGAAAACTGCAGTATGCAATCTACTTGTTCTGTGACATAGTCAAGGTGATTTATCACAGGTAAAATGCATGTGTTTTATGCCTTTTTAGTGACATGCTTGACACATGTTACAAAATGGTACAATCTGTATGGTATAAAGTTGCAATGCATACCAAGCAAAGATGTTATACGTTTGGGTTACATAATTCAGCGTTTGAAAATGCCCTATCTGATATCAAGAAAAGAACAAAAAAGTGATAACAAGATAGTTTTTAGCTTTTTCAAATAGAATTCTAGTACCCCTTCCATAAAGTGTGCTATGGATCGTAACTTTCTTTATTTTAGGCTTTTTGTTGCATTGTTATTTTCTCTTGGTTAACAACTGATGCATACTGGCTTTGTTTTTGTTAATTTAAAAAAGTTTTAATCATAAACACTTAAACAGCATTAAAGCATAAGAAGTAAAAAATTCCTTTTCACCATTTCCTTACCCCCTTTCCATTGCACTCCATCCACTTTCCTCCATAGGTTTGCATATTTCCAAACCTTTTCCCAGGCAATATGCTTTTTTCACTTAATATGTCTTGGAGATCTTTGCATGTTATATAAATAGACCTCATTCATTTTAATAGTTGCATAGTATTCCATACCAGTTCTAACATAATCTATTTAACTATTCCTCTTTTAAGTAAATAAGTTTGTTTTCCCTTTTTTTCACTAGTATAAACAGTACATCAATGGATATTCTTGTGTATTTACCTTTCTACACTATAGAGTCTTAGAAGTGTAATTGCTGTGTTAAAAGACATACCATTTTTTAGTACCTCTTAAAATAATCAATTGTGACACTTATTAATAATAGCTCTTTGTTTTGTTATTCTTCACTATTTTATATGAGGTTGGAATTCTGTTCTGGTTTAACGGATCCTTGAAATACTTTGAGATGTCATCATAAAGAAGCTTTAGCTTTTCAAACAGAAGGGACACAAAGGAAAAATTGCGTACTTTTGTTAATTTAATCAGGAAGTTTTAATGATGTCTTAATATTTGGGTTTTTATAATAACAAGATTTGTTTTAAAGTTGAGTTCAGTTTAGGTTTTATATTTATTCTATTTTGTACCACATCCAAGGAGAGTTTAACTCTTTAAATGGAGTAGTCCCTTAAAAAAATTATTCCACAGCATAGATTTCAAGGCACAGGCAAAAATGGAATGAAGTACTTCTTAGTAGATTAGACGATTGTAATCCAATTCTACTGAAGCTCCACAAAATTATTGCTGCTAAATTTAATGTACATTTTCTGTTTTTTTTTAAACAAGTGCTCCCGTTATTTCCTTTCTGTTAGAGAAAGTGAGGCATCTAATAATTATGAATTTTTAAGCATTGAAAAATGAGGACTTTAGGCTGCAACTATATGAGTCATATTTTGAATTGTGTGTTTAAAAGGTCATGGAGAGTTCTAATGGGGATATATCACAACTTCTCACATGAGAAATTATAAATAATGTTTAAAGAGGATTGAGGAACCAGGGCTATAGAGTTTTACAAAAATAATGGATAGTGGTTTAAACTATGGGTCACTGGGCCATGGCTCCTGAACTTCTGTATTCTCCCTGCACCTTCCCCTACCTATCCTATCTGCTATGGTCACAAATGAGAGTTGACCTTCTTTATCACTTTTATTGTTAAGTCTATGCTGTAGCTTTAAAAACCAGAAAATTTTTTAAAGTGGAAAAGGAATCCTCAGGGACCATTTACTCCTTTCTCTGGTCTGAAGCAACAAAACTATGAGCCGTAGTCTAGTGTAATCACAGTTCATCTGTCTTTCCAAATGATTCCTACTGAGTTTCTTTCTTTTACCTTTTTTTCCATTTAAGAAAACAATGGATAATGAGAACAGAATGAAACTAAATCAAATCAAAACTTAAAACTCCCCTTTTCCACACCTATGTACAAGTGCATATTCCTTGACCCTTCCCTGCTCTGTTCACGACAGCTCTTTTATTCCTTCAGACTCCAGTTAGTCATCACCTCTCGAAGAACCCTTCCTGAGTACACCTTCATTCCCCGTGGAGAGTGTTCTGTCATGATTATCACTACAGTTTGGTAATGTACTTCCTGTTTGTCTCTCACATTCAACAATGAGGATAGGGATTTGTCTTTATCTTCTTATCTCCAGCACCAAGCACAACATCTAACATTCATAAAATGTTGGTCAAATGAATGGCCAGTTGGCTGAATAAACCAACTGGACAAACAATTAATTCATAGATGTTATAAGTGTATTTCAGTCTAGAGGAAGAAGGATGGTTTAGAGGTCACTGTATACTTTCCGAGTCCATATTAAAGGTACAGTTATTTTACTTATACTTCTTAAAGTCTTCGTGTAGGAAGAATAACCATTACTTTGGAAAATGCCTACTACATGATTAAGTGGTTGTCAATGTGCCAAAAGGCATCATAACAGCAACTGTCCATCCATCATTTGGTAATTTGCTGGATTCTTACTTAATCTGCAGAAGTGATTCCAGAGGTTTGCTGCAGGGTCCTTTGATCAATTGGACTGGGCCAAACTGATGTATAAGAATTTGAATTTTTCAAGGGGATTTGTACCAACAAGCATTCCAAAATTTGTATGTGATTGTGTTTAGGTTCAATTACCCTTTTTATTTACTAGGATGAGTATAAGCATGATAAGACCAGTATCAGAACTAAATATACTGTGAAAATTGCTAAACAGTGGCAGTTGGAAAACATGGCTAAGTGTATGTGCTTTTATAAAAGTGATTAAACTGAAACATGATTAGCAAAAATTTAAGGTTCAAGATTAGCATAGAAATTAATTTCTGAACAAGCAGGTTGTCTTGTTTCATTTAATTGCTTCCTGTGTGATTATATAAAGCTGAAATTAATTTCTGAACATTTTTCTTTTAGCTTTGAAAACTATAGTTGTGATTCTCAACTTATTGTGTTTGTGTCTAGAATCCCATTTGGTGTTCTCTTGATCATGCAGTGGCCAATCAGGGCCTATTTATACTCTTGTGAGCTTCTGACCCTAATTATCTCATGCAGCACTTTCTAGTTTGTATCTGAACCATTCCCTACTCAGTATATTTTTGAAGATCCTCCTCTGCTGACTCCGCCAGGCAATCCTGGGAAAGCTTCTTGAAGAGACTGCTTAGCAGCCTTGAATCTGCTAGTGCTTAATCAGTATGCAAAACCTGCTCCTCTGGTTTGGAGAGTCAATTTCCATAAATGCATCTATTTCCACACAGCAGAGTAACTGTGAAGGGGGCTAACCCCTTAAAGGGGCCTAAAGTGGGGTCTAGTCTTCCTATTTCATTCAGAAATGAGACAGATAAGATAAGAAGGAAGGACTGAGATGACAGAAGTCTCAATGCCGTACTCCTAACTCTATGGAAGTTTTCTGAGTTTAAATTCTTCATGTCCTGGTTTCTATTTTTCTCCCTTTCACTGCCAGCTAAACTTCTGGATGTTTATTATGTTTATCTTATCTTGACATGACTCCTTAGATTCTTAATGTAATTTTTTATATCTACATGAAATGTTAACATACTAAGCCCTTGTTAAACTGGTACTGGTTTATTCTGAACAGTAGTTCTATTACTCCAAACTGAAAGATACTCTTCTTCCTGGTACATTGGGTGTTCGGTTGGTCTTAAAACATTGGCCATCACAAATTTCTTGGCTATCTCTTCATTTCTAGACTCCCGGTATTTTAAAACAAAACTGTTTTCCTATGATTGGGCTTTACAGTGGCAGTATAGGGTATAGTTAAGAATAAAAGCTATTCCCATGGACACCTAAAATATCCAGTGAGAGTTCAAAATGGTCAAGAAAAGGAAGAGATATGTGCAGGGCATTTAGATATTAATATGTGTGTTTGTGTATAAAATTTTAGTTTTAGGAAAAACATGGTCAGAAGAGTAAAATAAATGCTAATGAAAACTCTAAAATCATATTACTGAAGAAAAGTAAACATAACAAATAGGTCAATATATACTAAAATGAAAATGTGACTTGATATTTTAAATTAAAGAATATAACAATTTATTAAAATTTCTAAGAATAGTACTTATTAGAATTTTACTAACTCATTTACTCTCAAAATTTTCTTGCAAATGCTATTTACATAAATAAGGTATAGTTCAACTGCAACATTTAAAAAACATACACAAACTCTGATACAGCAGCATTACATCTTTTATTCAACTACAATCAAATAGCATAAACTAGAAAAATACTGAGTTGACTGTCATCGGTAATTAGGAAAATGATAATTTTGAAGAAGAACATTGCCTACAGTTATTATTTCAATAACTTACTCATTACTACGAAGAGAACATAAACAGCTTCTTTTGGCATTCTTTGCAGAAATCATCTCCTAATAAGAGTGATGTTCTGATCTCTGTTACTGATTTACTATGTGATCCTTTGGACAGACTTCAGTGTTTCCATCTTATAAGGATACAAATGCTGAAACCTAATTTTTAAGATATATTGACTGTTATGGTCTGAATATTTGGGTCCTCCCAAAATTCATATGTTGAAACTTAACCCCTAATATGATAAAATTAAGAATTGAGTCTTTTTGAAGGTGATTAGATTATAAGGGTGGAACTGTCATGAACGGGATTAATTTTCTTAAAAAAGAGGCCCAAGGGAGCTTATTTTCATCTTCCACCATGCGAGGACACAGTAAGAAAGCACCACTGATGAGGAATAAGCCCTCACCAGAACGGAATCTTCCAATGCCTTCATCTTGGACTTTCCAGCCTCAAGAACTGTGGGCAGACCAAGTGTTGTGGCTCACACCTGTAATCCTAGCACTCTGGGAGGCCGAGGCAGGAGGATTGCTTGAGCTCAGGAGTTGTAGACCAGCCTGAGCAACAGTGAGACTCCATCTCTACTAAAAATAGAAAAATTAGCTGAGCGTCATGGTGCGTGGAGAGGCTGAGGCAGGAGGATCCCTTGAGCCTAGGAATTAGAGGCTTTAGTGAGCTATGCTGATGCTACTGCCCTCTACCCAGGGTGACAGAGTGAGACTCTGTCTCAAAAAAAAAAAAAAAAAAAAACTGTGGGTGATGCGATTCTTATGTTTATAAATTACCGAGTCTATGGTATTTTTGTTATAGCAGCCCAAATGGACTAAGACATTGACTAACTGAAATATAAAATATAAAGCATTGTTTAAGAATAGTCATACTGCGGCCGGGCACGGTGGCTCACGCCTGTAATCCTAGCTCTCTGGGAGGCCGAGGTGGGCGGATCCTTTGAGCTCAGGAGTTCGAGACCAGCCTGAGCAAGAGCGAGACCCCATCTCTACTATAAATAGAAAGAAATTAATTGGCCAACTAAAATATATAGAAAAAATTAGCTGGGCATGGTGGTGCATGCCTGTAGTCCCAGCTACTTGGGAGGCTGAGGCAGCAGGATTGCTTGAGCCCAGGAGTTTGAGGTTGCTGTGAGCTAGGCTGACGCCATGGCACTCACTCTAGCCTGGGCAATAAAGTGAGACTCTGTCTCAAAAAAAAAAAAAGAATAGCCATACTGAATATTTATAATGGGTTCACTAAACATAAATATATAGGGATGTTGATAAATTTTTTATAAGAACAACTTCCCTAGCATGAAGAACATTAATATTGCCACACATTGATATTTACATCCACATATGACATTTAAATCCAGTTGTGTATGGTTGCTAAATAAAGGACATGATGCAATCAAAGAATTTTTAGAGCTCAAAGGATTCTAAAAGAGAACCTAGTTCAATCTCCTTATTTTATAGATGACAAAATTAAGGTTCAGAAAGAGAGAAGATATTTTCTTATGTGTTCAAGGAGTTACTACAAAGCCAGATCTCCTCAATCCAGTTGATATTTCCAACCTGTTGGCCCAGATCCCTGGGAGGGCTGACTTTTGCTAGGAACCAAGCAAATATGCACACGAAGCATTGCTGGAGGCTTAACATATAGTGTCTACAGGTTCTATTTTTCAAATGTACATAAATGTCACTGGGATTAACAAAATCCACTCATTTTAAAATGGTAAGAAAGTCATGGGTTTTTAAAATCATTTTGTATTTGTCCCATATTTTGTTATGATACAAAATATCACATGGAAACTTGAAATTTCTTGAAGTGAATATGAAAAGTTTGGGAACCATGGCATAATATCCATTCTTCTATTTATTAAAACTTTGGATGATTCAAAATGTCACAAATATTAAAAAGGGATAATGATTTAATCCATCATTATTCTTATTTATAATAATAACTATTATTATTGTTAACTATGGGAACAGAGGACCAGTGGTACTGATGCAAAGAGAAGTCTGAGACCAAGACTCAGACAAGTAATCTAATGAAGAAACATGATAATCATGTTGATATTAGTATGTACAATGTGCCACTGGAGCACTACTTAGCATGAGCCCATACGGAGTGAAAGTAATCTCTTGGTTTTATAGGCATGTTAAGATACATATTTTAATGGCACTTTTCACTTGACAAGAGAAGTATCATAGGCACATACACCTAGTCTTTTATCCTGACTTACCAGCACCACACCTGACTCTCTCTGGTTTTTAAACACCTCTAGAGAAGGCTGCAAAACCTTATAGAATTTAATTTTTACCTCAGCGCTGTCAGGACATTCTTCCCTCTTTTTAACTTTATGGTTGTGTAAGCTCACTTCCTTTTGTTCATTCTTCATTGCATACTTTATATGCTTAAAAATAGTTTTCCTTTTCTCAAGCAAAAGAATCCAAGTTACTTCAGCTTCTATGGAGCATATTTCCCATAAATTACTGTACTCAGAAGTATTGGTATCAAGTTGTGCTCAGTGAAGAGACAGTGAGCTGCATATATCAGTCACTAAAACAAAACATTCTGCCATGAGTCTGCACAAAGGCAGGCTTGAAAAAACATGCCAAGGCTTTCCAAGATGAAGCAAGGACCCAGGATAAAATCCTTATTACCATTCAACAAACCAACTGGACATTCACAATCAGAATGTTCTCACTGTCTCCTCTGCTGTTATATTCTGTGGGTTCCACACTTGCCTTGATGTATGTGTCTCATTCCCATCAACTTTCATCAGTTTTACAAGCACATCAAAAGAGACTGACCAGTGTATGTAAGGAGCTGCCATTAACTTTATTTCTCAGGAAACAAAATGCCACAGGAATAACATTCCATGAAAATATAGCCAAGGTATTCCTTAGGGCCTTCTCTCCATAGCAGAATCTGTCCCTCAGTTTCCCTTTGCATTTAAAAGAAAAACTAGTATTTTTAGGCTAAAAATTGGGCAACCCAGAAAAACCTAGTTTTTGTTTAAACGGTTTGAGAAATAGCACACATTACTAAAGAATTATGAATATTATTTTTATTGGACAACTAATACATGTACAAATGTTAACATTTTTAATTCTGGAATTTTCTAAATTCATTTAAAAGGGTTGATGTTTTATGTGTTTATTATTTTTACTTTTTATACTACTATTATTAATGATTGTTCTGCTGCTACTGTACTATTAATATCACCAGGAGGACTTATTGTATAAGAAATCTGCATTTTGCTTTTCTTGAAACACCTCCCTTTATCACCTTTCTTGGAATGTTCTGCTAAAAGTTTAATTACATTGAAGGAAATGGAAACAGTATATGAAGGAAGGATGGCTTTTATGAAATGGAATTTGTGGAATGCCCTTATTTTGGATGTTTTGCAGACATTCAAATTCCACAGAAACCCAAATAAAAACAGTTATATGCCAGTTAAAACAAGACTTCACTCAGTCTCAGAATGGCCTCTATGTCATTTGGTGGCATGTGGCTAACCTAAAGACTGCAAAAAATAAAACCACGAGACTACATATCTGACAGTAGAAGAGAAGAAAAACAGAGTTGATTCAAAGTGCCTGTAAACATTCACAATGTGAGTTTTGAAAACACCCTAATCATATAAGTTATTTGGGCAAGTTAGTTGGTCAGTTTGATAAAGGAGAAATTATTGCCCATTCAAATTTGTCACTTTCCAAAAGACTCTATCATCCATCATCTATCTATATCTACTTATCTATTTACCTATCTTTTTAAATCATGCTTGTAATGTTTAAAACCAGAAATTGTAAATGATGAAGCTATTATAGTGTAACAGAAATTGAAAGACTTATTTGCTCTTCACTAAAAGATGTAATCTATGGGCCTACTTTTCAGTTAAGCTCCAATCCTAGGACATGAAGATGAGCTTGTTGCAGGTAGGAATCATGCCTTTCATGTATCTAGCCTTCTGTATCTAACTTGAGCAGTCTTTGGCACTTAGTGGGAGCAAACTAATAATTGTTGCATGAGAGATTGTCTTAAAAGCAGTACTCCAAACAGAAAGTCTAAGATTTAAAACTTGTGTTGATCGCAGTCTACCAATTACTGTAATGTTAAGGAATATTTTAAATGAGAAGATATAATTAGCAAATGCATCATTAAAAAATCGTCTTTTTAAAATTTGAAGCAAATATAAATATATATAAGAAAGCATATATAAAAATATAAGATGATATATAAGAACGTATATAAGATGAATATATTTTTTAGAAAATTACCCAGCGAGAGCCACTATTAATATTTTGATATATTTCTTTCCAGGCTATTAAACTACTCATTTTTTAAAAAATATTTGTACAAATTTGGGATCTTATTGAATTTCCAGAGTATATTAAGACCCAAGTAGATCCCATATATTAATATAAAATAATCCAGAGTAAACTAAAAATAATTACCCTATAACCAGCTTATACTTAATACATATCACTTTTAAACAATGAGTTCTCAACAAAATTAAACTAAAAACTAAAACAAAATATGATACAGATCAAATTAATAGAACTAGAGGGACTCAGGAGAATTCCTGGATCTCTAAACTGTCAGCATTCCTAAAGTGTCTCTAGTTTGTATGAAGACTCCATTTTCAAAGGAGGACATTTCCTTTTAGTAACTCAGAGTATTTATTCTCTATGTCTTAGGAGAGTTTGATAGCCAAGAGTTCTCTCTAAGATACAGGTGTACATAATAGCATCTGACCAGAAAATACCTTTGCAGAGACCTATTATTGTAATGATTTAGCTAAAAATGCATATTGGAATGGTGGGCTGTGGCCATCAATTACACTGGATTAACCGATGAGATGATTGAGGAGGTGAAGAGTCTTACCCTCAGGTAAATGCAAAGAATTGTCAGCAGCCTGCTCCATTACAAGGCAAACATACAGAACACTGTCAAAGCCAGAACTCTTTTATTAGAATTAGGATGACACTTGGGATGCTTACCACAGTAACTTGAACCTGCAGGCCACACTGCGGATGTACACATAGTAAATCAGAAGTGAGTATCCAAACTGCAGTAACCTCTTTTCTTTCTAATCCCTAAATCACTGTGGCACATGATTTCTTAGGGGCCAAGAAGTTGCCTTGCACTACAAAATATTAAAAGGCCTTGCAATATTTTGAGGTATCAAATGAAAAGATCACTTTAAATTACTCTAAAATTGTACTCCTTTGGCTTAAAAGAGTTAACCCACTTTGAAAGACACTTATTAACTTAAAATGAATTGGACACCAAGGAGAAGGTTAGTTGTAGTCACTCACTTTCGACTGATATGCCTCAAAAATCCTGTGAAATGCTCACATCATTAAGAGGGAGAGCCCAATTGTAAGTGGATTAGGTAGCATATTGCTCACTGTTTAATAGTCCTACACCCAGATTTTCTGATAGAATGAATGTACTGTTTCTACAACAAAGTCAAGTAGGATAACTGACATGAAGCTGTCCTGCTTGAACAACGAGGAATGTGGAAAGTCTAAACAACCATGTATTGCCAGTGCAATAGACTGGCTGTAAGAATGCCCTAAAAGAGAGATTATTTTATTCAATGACATTGTATGTTTGACAACTTTTTGCAAATTGTGAAAAAGAAGTACTGCTAACATGCAAGGAAATGGGGAAGTGTTGCAACGAAAATATTTATATAAAATCATTATTGCATTAAGAAAACATTTTAAGAATTTGTTTTGAAAGTTCAATCAAAGAATTTAAGATCCAATTGATTAATTCAATTACAAGAAAAATGAGCAAAAGATTTGAAAAGAAACATTATCCAAGAAAAGATATTTAATATCAATGGCTAATAAGCACATAAAAAGATGCTGAGCATCATTTGTCATATAGCAAAATATGAATGCAAGCTACGAGATACCACTTCATACCCAGTAGAATAGCTATTATAAAAAAGACAGACAATAATAAGTGTGGGTTAAATTGTAGAGAAACATGAACCTTCATACATTATTGGTATGAAAATAAAATGATTCAGCCACTTTGAAAAATGTTTGAAATTTTCCTATAAAGTTAAACATAAATTTACCATCTGACCCATCAGTTCTACCCATAAGTATCTACCTAAGAGAAATGAAAACATATGTCCACACAAACATTTGTATGTGGTTGTTCATAGAAACATTATCCATAATAGCCAAAAAGTAGAAACAATCTAAATACTAATAGCTGAATAGATAAAACAAAATGTAGGATATATCCATGCAATGGAATACTATTGAGCAATGAAAAGGAAGGAACTACTGAAGCATGCCAAAATATGTATGAATTTCAAAAATATTACTCTAAGTAAAAGAAGCCAGATCCATAAGATCACATATTATATGATTTCATTTATATTAAATGTCCAGAAGAGACAAATCTCTAGGGACAAAAAGTAGATTAATGATTGTCTGGGGTTAAAATGGAAACGGCACTGGTTGAAAGTGGACACAAGAGACAAAAAATATGGCCTGAATAGATTTCTAAGCAGGGTTATGGGGACCCAGGTTGGGCTACTGTATGCTCTGGATCGTACTGCTTGGGGACAAAGTGATGAACACATTTTGAGAGTCTAAAAAACTGTGGGCTTAGTAAGTACAAGGCAACCTTTTGGCAAAGAAGGTGCAGAGTAGGTGATCTTATAACTCAGATGGAACGTGCGTGTTCTGGGAAATCTAGAGATTCAAACCTAATGGAATAAATTTTAGGAAGGGGGTTTGGTTGAATATAAATTTACTTGGTTTCATGTGGATGAAGTTTTTGGTTTTTTTAATGTTTGTGGGTAGGGATGGAGTAAAGGGCCCCAGACAAAACTGAAAGGGAAGCTAAGAATAACAGCTTTGTCTTAGATATGGTGGTGGGTGTGAGTGAGTGTTAAATTAAGTGTGAACCAGGAAGAAGCGAAACCTGGTCTGCAGGCTAACCTTGTAAAATTAACTTCAAACTAAACAATGTTAGAGTGGCAAAGAGATCGTCCTATGGGTGAGGAAACCAGCTCGGGGAGAGTCAATGACTTCCAAAGATCACACAGTAGCAGAACCTGAGATAAGATTCAGGTCTCCTGACTCCCTTGTTCGGTGGTCTTTTTACTACAGGATAATTTTTACATGATGATTCTTTTGCATTGTAGTAAGACTATTTTTACCTTTTCTTTAAACTTGCATTGACTGTACTGTGCTGAGGAAGATATAGTGGAGGAGGAGCTGTCCGAGTCCGAGAGAAATGCCCAAACTTGGAAAAGCAGCCCTCAGTTACCTGGTGTGGTAGAATTCAAAGGTAACCCAAGTGTCAGCAAATCCAGATAAGAAACTATCCAAATGGAACACATTTTATCATAAACTTTGTGGTCCAAAAGGAAAAGACCAGAGCATGTGGAAAGATCAGCTCAGCTTTATCAGTATTACAGAAAACTATCTATTGTCTATATCCAATACCTTTTGAACACAGAGTCATAGTATAGAAACAGAATTTTTAAAATATAGTCTGTTCCTTGATTGAAACCATCTGCAATGTAGGCAATGCTATTGATTGGCATATTTACATAATTAAAAATAAAAGGAGAATCATCAAATATAATAAAATGTATGTCCTTAGCTCTATATGTTTTTGTCTGAATAAACTTATAAAAAAGTCATTAAAGACAATCCAATCCAATGTTGGCAATGATATGTTTGCCTAGGTCATTTCATGCCATTACATCAGAGGTTGCTGCAAACAGAACCAGGCAATGCCCAATGTGACCTGCAAGAGGCCCAAGAGATAATTAAGAGAGAAGGAAAAGAAGATAGAGAATCAAAAAGAAAAAGAAAGGGAGAAGGAAGAAACCCCAAAAGTAGGAATAAGAGGGGAAAAAAGAAAAAGAAAGAATAAAAAAGAAAATAAAGAGATATATGCGATAGGCAGGTTAGTTGCTTCAAGACAATTTACCTTATCTTGCTTTACATATTGTCTCTGTCCTTCAAAATTTTCAACCATACTATAATTCAAATTTTTGTTGTATAAGAAATAATATGCTCATCATAAAAATTAGAAAATACAGAAAGGCAAAAAGAAGAAAATAAACATTAGCTATAATCCCAACATCTAGATTAAATGTCTATTTACGTGTTGGGCAATAATATAGTCATCTTGTTTTCAGACATTTATTTTCTTTTTACAAAAATCAGACTGCCCTTGCTGTTTGCTAGCCTTGTAGTACATAAAAGAAAACAAAAATCATACTGCCTTTATCACTGTGTAGCCTGATTTTTTTCCACATAAAATATTATGGCTATTTTTCCACCTCAATAAATATATGCTTCTAAAATATAATTTTAAATAATTTCCTCCAAATCTTCTGTAATCATATATTTTCTCCCAATTATTTTTAAAATTCTTATATGATTGAGTTGTTTCTATTATTTTTGGTGCTCTCATTTGACCTTTGTATGTTTTCATTAGTAAGTTTTAGTTTTTTAAAAAAATATATAGCCTTATTTTTGGTGTACTTTTAATTTTGTTATAATCTTTTATTTTGATAAAAAGTTATACAAAAAGATAGAAGATACAGACTATGGTAAATGCACCTCTTATCTATAAGTAATTAATTTTATTCATATCCATTTTATTGTTTGTTCATTGTTTGTGCTGTCAACAACTAAAGATATGCTAAATAGTCTTACAACTATTCTGTTTATGTCCATTTCTGTCTGTTTCTCTAACAGTATCCTTTCTATGTGTTTAAGGCCCATCACATGGTTAATGAGTGAAAGTAAGAACTATAGCACTGTTATGGATAACTTTCTTCTACATTAAAAAGTAGAGATCATAAAAAAATAAAAAAAATAAATAATTGCCTCCATTTAAATTTAATTTTATAATTTGATTTATAGGATGTGTAGAACTCTTTATCAATTTTTGCCACATCAGTTTTACTTTATCATGTTTGTAAAATCTGAGAATTCCTAATGTAAATACTTTTGTAGCAAAAATAAAAAATAGTTACTTAATGTCTATTCCTATAAGAATTAGAATGAGAAACAAATGAAGTATGTGGTATAGCCCTGTCCTGGGTTGTGCTGAAGAGGGATGTGAAGTCTAGTTGGGGAAAGATGATTAGTATTATTATTCCTCACTATAAAATAAATGTATATGAAAGAAGCTATGTGTCCATCAGAAAAATCACATTGTAATTTGAGAAATATACAGATGCTTCTGACTTACAATGCGGTTATGTCTCAATAAACCCATCATAAGTTGAAAATATCATAAAGTCAAAAATGTGTTTAATAGATCTGACCTACTGAACATTATAGCTTAGGCTAGCTTACTTTAAACATGCTCAGCACACTTACATTAGTCTACGGTTGGGCAAAATCATCTAACATAAAGCCTATTTTATAAGAAAATGTTGAATATCTCATGTAATGTATTGAATACTGTACTGAAAGTGAAAAACAGAATGGTTGAGGTTACAGATGCTCAAAGTTCAATTTCTACTTTCACATTATTCTTCAAAAAGCCAAAAATCATTAAGTTGAATGAACCACTGTAAGTCAGTGATCATCTATATTTAGAAGTATGTATACATTTATTGAACTAGAAAAATGGCCATAATATTTTTGGCTTTTTGAAGAAAATACAGAAGCATGGATTGACAGAATAGGTATTTACCATCTATTGTATTTTATAATAATAGGGAAAACTGACAGAAACTTAATTGTAAAGTGATTAGCCACCTTATTGTTGATTTCAGAAACTCTTCTTCTGCACCAGTTTTTTAGAATGTTTTCTGATGTTTCAGACCCATTGTTATTTGTTGCTAGTAACTCACATTTACCTACTAGAGAGATGTTATGTGGAGACGTGTGGGTTGTACTTGGGTAAAGACATCTAACTCGACTTTCACAGGCTAATTCAGCAATTTCTTTAAAAGATTTGTATTTTCCAAAGTGATTATCTCGGCTGGCACTTCAAAATATAATCTAAAGCCTTCTGTTAGCAATAAATCCACAGAAATCCATAAAACCTAGAGTGTTTCATATTATTATCATCAAACATTTATTGAGCTCTCTACTAATGATCTTCTAGTTGTTGTATAGAGCCAAACGTTCATTTGTTATTCCTACCTAGAGGGGCTCACAATCTAAATTTGGTCTAAAGAGAGTGGGAAATTCACAAAAATTATGTTCATGTAGTTAAGCAGTCAGGCAATACAAGTTCCTGTTTCCCATTGTAATGATTTACAAATGACAGTGGTAACAATCTCAAAGACAGAATTCAAATCCTTCAGTTAGCAACCCTTGCAATTATTTTTTAGCTTTATGGGGTTAACCTTATTCGGGTTGATTAAATTCAAGCTGCGATCTTTCATAAAAACTCAATGGAGGGTCCAGATGGCCCAACAATACCTCCTTTTGTGAGAGAAAATAATTTGAAGACTTTTGTCTAATTAAAGTATTTGTGCTGGTGGGACCTGAATGAATTGTTATTCCTTTAAAAGGAGTCTGCATTACAAATAATCTTTATAAAATACTAATTATTTAAAAATAGATTGCCACTTTTACTATTTCAGTGATGTCCTAGGACCACAGTGGCATGAGGATGACATTTTCAAGCTAGACTCTGATGCCATCTTTGGGATTTTAGTCTGAAAATACAATTCTGGAAAATAAACGGAACAAGGCTCTATGGAACAAAATGCCAGGAAGGTCAATGCATTACTTTCCTCCTGTTCCAGTCCCACGCTCACAATTACCTTAACTCTTGTCAAAATATTTCCTACAGTTACAGCCAAGACATAATTAGCACCTTTTCTTCATGTTGAAAATATCTTTGGTAGCCATAAAACAAATTTGGGGAAAGCCCTTAAGCACCTTAACTCAGCAAATGGCTACAGTGGATTGGAATACCATGATTTGCCTACCTGTAGGAATAACACACCATCTTATCCTGCGATCCCCCTGTCCTCCCGTAGTCCTAACTGTATGAGACAGGGAGAAAAACGGAAGTCTAGGCAGGAGGTGGGGGTAAGGTAGGGGGTAGAAATGAGTTGTGAAATGCTATAGAAAATTAAACAAATAGTCTTACCTGTACTTTGGTTATTTAGTTAATTGCATCATTATTCTCCAACCTCTGGGTATTTTATCTGTAATCAAGGTGATATTCTGAGGTAGTTTATTCTCCAAAAGCCTGTCTTGTATCAAAGAAACAAAAGTATTGGTCAATTTTGTTGTGAGTGGAAAGGCCCTTTATTTGGCTTTTTATATGTTCTTGGTTGAGGGTACAGGAGGCAAAGTTGTTATGATCAAAGATTTCCAGCAGAGGGTGTAGCCGCTTCTATAGGGTAAGTTCTTTTGACGCTACATCACATGGAACATTTGAATACTGCAGTGTTACCACTGATGGTAGAAGCTGGAATTATGATACCATTTTTTTATGACTGTCATGTCTTTTGATCTAAAAAAGACCATGCATATTAATACTTTATTAGAATGTGTTGAAGAACTAGAAATTTGTGAAGAAAATTTAAATTAAAAACCTAAAATGCCTGACAAATCTTATTCTGCTAATATTTTCAAAGTAAACGATGAACAAACTTCGGGTGATTTTAATTACACAGTATAGCAGAACATGTGCTTAAATTTTTTATCCTAGATAAGAAGAGTAGTCAATCTGAGGGCTTGGTAATATTGATTCCATTTTGCCCCCATATTTGCCTGTGTGTAAAAAGAATAAATTCATTATCTTTTCAAAATCTCTTCTTTTGAGTGGGGTGAGTTTTTACAGCTTTTTCTCTGAAGGCATGACTCCTGATCAATTTTAAAAGATGCCATCTTATCCTTTGTTTTTTCCCCTGCTTTTTAATGCCTTTTATTTATGATACATAAGCATTATCAACCACAGATTTTTGACCCCAATTCTTATTTTCAGATTTTTATTGGTACAAAAAACAGTTTTCTTCTCTGAGAAGAGCAAATAATATAAAAACAATAAAAGTGATAACTTATTTGTACAGGTAAGCAGCTTTAGACTATTAGTATTAATAAGAAGCAAAATCCTACATTTCTAGGCTCCTTAAATCAAGATGGATGATGTAGGGCTAAAAATAATGTCAATTATAAAAATTGTTTGAAAATTGCAACTTTTTTGTTTCATTTTCTAGTGTTTTTATTGTGAGAAAATGCAATTTCAAGTCCTCCCCCTCATCCTGTCCTATAACTTAAAATCACACCTTTTTAATTTTCTTTTTTGTTGTTGTTTGAGACAGAATGTCACTCTATTCCTGGGGCCACAGTGCTGTGGCGTCAGCCTAGCTCACAGCAACCTCAAACTCCTGGGCTCAAGCAATCCTGCTGCCTCAGCCTCCCAACTAGCTGGGACTACAGGCATGTGCCACCATGCCCGGCTAATCTTTTCTCTATGTTTTTAGTTGTCCAGCTAATTTCTTTCTATATTTTTAGTAGGCGGTGAATTAACTGCAGGTAGGGCAGGGGCACCTCCCCCTTGAGGAAGGATGAAATGGTGGGTACAGAATGCCATAGGCAGGCCTGGGATAGCCAGGACTCTGAGGTGTTCTCACCCTATGATCAATAGTTTCTTGGTGAAGTAGGGGGCGTGGTCTTCCTCCAAGAGAGCAGGAAGGTGAGGTAGTGGGGAGGGGTTTAAGGTAAAAGTGTGAACTGACTGCTGAGAGAACAGGAGAAAGCTGACCAGGACTGCCTGGTGGCCCAGAGGCCCTTCTGACAGTTGGCCTGGGTACGAGTGCCCCAGGAGTAGCACCCATGGGGGATTACAGGAGAGAACAAGGTTCCTGGGGCCAGGGCAGCTGAGGGAAGCTGTTCGGAGGAGGTTACACAAGTGGGAAAGGACTGGGATCCGTAGTTAAGAGGATTAACTAAACATACAAGGCACACATTATATGGTCAGATTCTAAAGGAATGCTTGACAGGTCCTGAGGTTTGTCAGTAAGTCCTGGTGAGACATCAGACACCCTTGATGGCAGGTGTCCCATCAGTACTCTAAAAACAAGAGAGACCAGGGTTCCAGCATGAAGAAACAATGTGGAAATGCCTTCTGGGTTGCAGAAAACTTCTGACTAGAGAATCTCTCTTCTTTCTCTCCTATGACTTAATCATTAGATAAGTAACTTTATTGTCCAGACATGACTCACTTGACACAGTTACTGCCGTCCTATACCTTGGGCAACCATGGAGAGATAGGAGCAACTCTGGAAGCAGTCAGGTAATGTGTACTATGTCTTGTCATCTGTAGTATCTGTCTGTCAGTGAAACAGTGCAGGTAGGGACTCAGTGAGAGTCTACCTTGGCTCGATGTGCTAACTTGGGCACACAGCTTAGACTCTTTGAGTGTTAGCGTCTTTGTGTGTAAAGTAAGGGGGCTCGTCTAGGATCTAGATAATTTCTAAGCTGCTCCTTTTATAATTCCATTGTTAACTCTACTTACGAATTACATGCCGATCCCAGAATTACAGTATCTCTGGTGACCCTAATCTACCAGTTAATAACAAATAAAACAGAAACATTCTAAGACCCCAGTGTGGCTGTCATGATTTGCTATTCATGTTGTCAAATATC
>VSMD01005627.1:0-57423 GCA_008750895.1 Mirza zaza
TGAGACAGAGTCTCGCTTTGGTGCCCAGGCTAGAGTGAGTGCCATGGCGTCAGCCTAGCTCACAGCAACCTCAAACTCCTGGGCTCAAGCGATCCTCCTGCCTCAGCCTCCCGAGTAGCTGGGACTACAGGCATGCGCCACCATGCCCGGCTAATTTTATATATATATATATATATATATACATATTAGTTGGCCAATTAATTTCTTTCTTTTTATAGTAGAGACGGGGTCTCGCTCAGGCTGGTTTTGAACTCCTGACCTTGAGCAATCCGCCCGCCTCAGCCTCCCAGAGTGCTAGGATTACAGGCGTGAGCCACCGCGCCCGGCCAGACCTTGTGTTTTATTGGCCAGGCCAGCAATGTGGGTCTTCTTTCATCTGGGGCAGGTGACACATGAAATTCTTTCACACGGGGGAAATTTTTAAAGTTTATTGTCACTTGCTCCCTGAGACAAATGGCTATAACAAAGGAATAAGCCTTAATGTTAAACTAATAAATAGTTTAATTTATATACGTAGAAACATTAGTTGAATCCATGTCCTTTAGACTCTGTGGACTTGGTAGCCAGGGCCCTAAGCTATTGATAGAGCGGTAAAAATTTTTAAGAGGGGAAAATTTTAAAATTAAAACAAATCTTTAAAAGGTAGCTAGACACGTAGATATGTAGAGATGTGAATACATTCATACATAAACGTATGTATAGAATTAACTATGTAGAGAATACAGACTTGTGAACAGTTAGCAGTGAGTAGTCATACCTAAATTATTATATTAGTAGTTACATCTAAATAGATCTAAGTTGTTTATTTTTATATATCTACATTATAAATAGTTATATCTAATTAGATAGTTATATCTAAATTATTTTTAATGTGTAATGTAGGTACATATTATTATGTTTGATAAGAAGTAGAAATGTCCTTTAAAAGTACCCAGGACCTATAAAAGACTTATATCCCTGGTGTGGTCTCTGCCATCGACCCCATCCTGGGTAGGTGTCTTCATACTCCTCCTGAAGCCGACTCTGTGTCGGGACAGGTGGGAGGGAGTGCGGCAAGGAAGGAAAGGCAGCAAGCTGGGGCCCGAGCTTGCTGGGGCACTTGGAGACACCGAGGAGTACACTTCCGAGTTGCCACCAGCTGCTGTCTGAAACTGGTGAAGGTGCACCTGGGATATCCACTCCTCAGCACCCCTGGGCAAGAGAGCTCTCACACCACGGAAGCCTGGAGGTGACAGTCCCCAGGGTGCATGAGACAGCAGGTGCAGACGGGATATGAGCTCGTCCTGGCGCTGCAGGAGACACTATCTGATTGTGCCCGTGGATGTCAGTGACAATGTTGTTTCTATGGCCATGATCTCGTCTGGAATCTACAGCACCACCCACAGCAAATGCTTTCAGGGGGTCACTCTGCCACTCCACAGGAAATGGATAACCCACTGGCAAGCCCGTTACCTTTTAAAAGTATTTTTTGTTTCCTCACCCGCCGCACTTGCTTCTCACCTTGCCTGACAGGTGTTTGCTGCCAATCTTCACCAAACGTGTCTCCTAAGTGTCTTCCCTGGTAATAAGTTTGCTCTTTTCCTGCAAACTATAGACACATGCAAATACACAAAAAGAAAGAATTATACTCTTTTCATTCACCCATCTCTGGAAGCCATAGGACAGTAGGCAGGACCCGAAGGGCAACTGCCTCCTTTGCTACGCCCAACTTTCCCTCGTGCCTTGTGGCTGGCATTTAGATTCGGGAAATAAGTTTGTGTGGGTGTCAGGAGAAGCCTGCATCTCCATCAAAACCACACATGGCCCCTCTTGTTTTCACTCTCCCCACCGCCCCTCCGCAGTGTGACAGTGAATCAAGCTCTTCCATATGCACGCCTTAAAATACATTTCCGTTAGAGAGTATCTGCGTGTCAGAACATGCTGCAAACTTAACACACACGCCTGGAATCATCCACACGCAGGCATGGCCACTCTGAACCAGGAAACTTCCTCCAAAACCAGGAAACTCCCTCTCTGTGTCAGATCTTTGAGCTCAATGTTACTTTGCCATTTTTATTGGTATCATTATCATTCACATAAGATAGGTGATGTTAAAAATTTCCTATAACAAAATAGAGATATCATAACTCTAGAAAGAAATTGCCTTACTAGAATTTGACAATTAGGAGAACAAATAAAATAGAAAAACACATAAAATTCTCATCATTTTAAGGGCGTATATCTACTTTCTTTTCAGAGAACCTAAAGCACTCCAGGCGTTTTTCAAAGTTTTGAATTCTCTCTTCTCCTCACTAAGATCAGAGCATGACGGGATTCATGAGGGTGGCAGGATACACCCCGACTCAAACCTCAGGGATCATAAGGCATTTGGCTAATGTGCTGTGATGCTTTGTGAGAGTTTATGAGTTACTGTGTCAAAAACTGAACAGAACATTGTCCTGAAATAAAATTGAAGAAAATAAAAGGAAATAAAGTTAAGTTAGCCACCATCTACGAAAAAAGTATAAGACTTACCTGGGCCGTGTCGGGAGCATGGGGTTTGGTTTTCAGTCGAGCATCAAGAAACCCCCCAGGAGGAGGCATCTTGCTCGGAACGCTGTTGTAGTAGGGGTGGTCTGCGCCCTCCCCCTCCTCTTCCGTCCATGGCTCATCCAGGCTCTGCATTCTATTAAAAGAGAATTTTCAAAGGTTTTAGCCAAAAGTTGAGCTTGCAGTCAAACCCAACAAATCTAATGTTAGTACTTGCTACTAAGAAAAAAGAGTTTAGTCAGTACCCCTGCAAACATCCATGTCTTATGCATATATGAAAAACAGGTTAGTCATTTCGGCAGACATCCATGCCTTATTCAGAGTTCCACACATTGGAAAATTGCAGTCATGTTTGAAAGAGCTTCTTTTTTTAAAGTACATTTTAATTAAGAAAGAAATTATGTCTAAGGATAGCCAGATCCTCAAGGCATGGGCAAACATTTCAGTGTCATCAAATTTACCCAAAACAGAGTCAACTAAAAAATGGATATGTAGTGACATCAGGGGAAATGCCAGAGTAAGGACATCTGAAAATTCTCTTCCATAGAAGCAACAAGAAAATTGGCCCAGAAAAATCCCAAAAAACACTTTTGTCAGAATCAACTTTTTCAGAATTCAAAATTAACCAAAAGCTTACAACTCAGGGAGAGTTTATTTAAAAAACAAACAAACAGTATAGTATAGTATCTCTGTGGCATTTTAAATCGCCCATTTTTCATCTCTGATAGCCTTGAAAACCAACAGCCCACAATCACAGTGGAAACCAGCAGGCCGGCGGCCACAGAAGGGACAGAGCAGCGCCGAGGCTCTGCCAAAGCCCGGTCCCAGAGAACTACCCTGAGTGACGTGTCTGGTGGTTCCTTGGAAGACCCAACTCTCAAGGCTGTCTTTACTCGACCTGACCTGATTGGAGCTTGCCCAGGGCAAAACGTCTCTTCCCCAGGAGCCATTTGTCAAAAACAACTAGAGACAAGTGTTTAACATTGAGGCTCACTGAGGCAGTGGATAACATTTGAGTCAAATCAAAACATCTGGGTTAATCAAAAAGCTTGAAAGGAAAAGCTGGGAAATGCGATATCCACAGGAACTCTAATAAGCTCTGACATACTTCTGGGACTCTAGAAGGATCTAGGTTGTTCATGCCCAGCACGGGGTGCCTGTTTAACACAGATGTGAGAGGGCCCTACACTCTCACTGCTCGCAGACCTTGAAGCTCTGCCCAAGCAGAAAGTGAAGATTGGGCAGAGTCGGCAACTGCCGGCTGAGTGTTGAAGAAGTGCCCCCAACACACACAGAATCTCCCAGAAAAGACCAGGAGACTTCTTAGTTCCAGGCATTTAAGGACATATCTCTCCAATCATTAACTGGCCAGTAAGCAAACCCAGCAGAGCCATCAGTGGATGCATATGACTAAAAATACAGGCTTTACAGAATTAGTTTAGAAAACCACTAAAACAAACATCCAAAACAAACAGAGGCAGCAACAAATCCTGAGGAAGGGAGAAATCTGATTTCCAAAGTTGCCACATCACATTACATTACATCACATTACGTTATTTAAAATTTCCAGTACAACAAAAAAATATGAGAAATGCAAAGAAATAAGAAAGTATGGCTCATACTCAGGAAATAAGCAATTAATACAAACTGACCCTGAGAAACTCAGACTTTGGACTAACTAAACAAAGACTCTAACCCCTTTAAATATGTTCAAAAAACTAAAGGAAGCCATGCATAAAAATTAGACAGGGGAATGGTGCCTCACCAAACAGGGAAGGAATATCAATATGGATACAGAAATAATAATAAATCAAACAAATTATGGAGTTGAAAATTCTAATAACTGAAATAAAAAATTCATTTGAGGTGCTTAATGGCAGGTTTGAGCAGGCAGAAGAAAGAATGATAGGCCAATTTAGTTTATTCAGTCTGAAGAACAGAAAAAAAAAAAGAATTAAGAAAATTGAAAAGAGCCCCAGAGACCTATATGACACCATTAAACATACCAACATATACAAAATATTGTGTCCTGAGGAGAGGAAAGACTGAAAAGGACAGGGGGAATAAAAAGAAAAAACATTTGAAGAAAAAAAATGGCTGAAAACTTCCCAAATTTGATTTTTAAAAATTGATCTGTTCATCTAACAAGCTCAAAAAACCTCAAACTGAGATAAACTCAAAGAGATTCACACATCGTAATCAAATTGTTTAAAACCAAAGAGAAAAAAAAGTCTTGAATGCAGCAAGAGAGAAGCTACTCATCATGTACACGGGCTCCTCAATAATATTAACAGCTGATCTCTTACCAGAAGCAATGGAAGCCAGAGGCATGGAATGACATAGTCCATATGCTGAGGTAAAGACTGTCTACCAAGAACTCTATATCCAATAAAACTATCTTTTAAAAATGAAGTAGAAGTTAAGATATTTTCAAATAAATAAAAACGAAGGAAATTCAGTGCTAAAAAATCTGCTCTATAAGAAATATTAAAAGTACTTTAGGCTGAAATGAAAGGGAACTAAATAGTAATTCATATCAACTTGAAAAAATAGAGAATAATGATAGAGGTAACAACATAGAGAAATATATAAGATAGTATAAATGTAGTTTTTGCCTATAGCTCTTTTATTTCACCCCTCTAATTTAAAAGACAACTAAATAAAGCATTAATTACAAATCTGTGTAGGAGGGCACATAATGTATAAAGATGTAATGTGCATGGCTATAGCAGCACAGAGGAGAATGGAAGGAGGAAGCCACATGGGAGCAAAGCTTTTGTATATTATTGAAGTTAAGTTGGTGCCAATCTTAACTAATTCGTTATAAATTAAAAGGAGAATTGTAAACCTCAGGGCAACCACTAAGAAAATTACTTTTAAAAATAGTAAAATAAACAAAGAACTAAATGGTACACTTGAAAAATATTTTTTTAATATCAAAGGAGGTCTTAGGTTGGTGCAAAAATGGATATGAAGACAATATGGCTGCAGCATCTGTTATCCCATTGATTACCAGGGTTGATTCAGCTGATCTGGCTGGCTAGGCAGGTGTCCCTTTCCTCTCTCACTACTCCATATGCTTCCTTTCCAAAGCTGCAAGCTCGAGCTCAGTGAAAGAGGACAACTGGCCCCTGTAGGCTGATGCAAAAGTAATTGCAGTTTCAGACTGTGAATTTTATTTTTTTCAGCATATTATGAGGGTGCAAATGTTTAGGGTATGTATGTTGCCATGCTCCCCTACCACCCTCGAGTCAGAGCTTCAAGTGTGTCCATCCCCCAGATGGTGCGCACCACACTCATTATGTATAGATATATACCCATCCCCTCCTACCCCCACCCTTCCACCCGATGGCCAATAAATGTTATTCCTATATGTCCACTTAGGTGTTGATCAGTGAAACCAATTTGCTGGTGAGTACATGTGGTGCTTGTTTTTCCATTCTTGGGATACTTCACTGAGTAGAATGGGTTCCAGCTCTATCCAGACAAATACAAGATGTGCTATATCACCATTGTTTCTTATAACTGAATAGTACTCCATGGTATACATATACTACATTTTATTAATCCACTCATGTATTGATGGTCAACAGTTGTTTCCACAGTATTGCTGTAAACATTCGAGTGCAGACCATGAATTTTAAATCATTGTAAATAGGCTCAAACACATCTTTATTAATCAAAGTAGGAACCATTAAAATCAACACATTTTTGCCAATGAGAAATAAGTTTGTTTATTCCTGTGGAATAAAAATTCATGCTTCAGGATTCAAGCAAACTCTTGGAAAGCATTTTCTGCATCCTGCTGGTTGTGGAAGCGGTTTCCCTGAAAAAAGTTGTTGAGATGCTTAAGGAAGTGGTAGCCAGTTGGCAAGAGGTCAGGTGAATATGGCAGATGAGGCAAAACTTTGTAGGCCAATTCGTGCAACTTTTAAAGTGACAGTTGTGCAACATGCGGCCATGCATGGAGAAGAATTGGGCCTTTTCTGTTGACCAATGCCGGCTGCAGGCAGGAGTTGCAGTTTTCAGTGCATCTCACCCATTTGCCAGGATTCAGAAAGCTGTAGTGATCAGACCAGCAGCAGACGACCAAACAGTGACCATGACCTTTCTTTGGTGCAAGTTTGGCCTTGGGAAGTGTTCTGGAGTCTCCATATTCACCTGACCTCTTGCCAACTGGCTACCACTTCCTTAAGCATCTCAACAACTTTTTTCAGGGAAACTGCTTCCACAACCAGCAGGATGCAGAAAACACTTTCCAAGAGTTTGCTTGAATCCTGAAGCACAAATTTTTATTCCACAGGAATAAACAAACTTATTTCTCATTGGCAAAAATGTGTTGATTGTAATGGTTCCTACTTTGATTAATAAAGATGTGTTTGAGCCTATTTACAATGACTTAAAATCTTCTTGGTCCAGCCACTGAGCTGGTCATCACCGGTCATCATATACAACCACTTTTTGTCACACATCACAATCTGACCAAGAAATAGTTTGTTGTTTTGCATACAAGCAGAAAAGACCACATGTCAAAACGACGATTTTTTTCCATTAGTTCATGAGGCACCCACTTATTGAGCTTTTTCATCTTTCTGATTTACTTCAAATGCCAAACAACTGTAGAATGGTCGACGTTGATTCTTCAGCAACTTCTCATGTAGTTGTAAGAGGATCAGCTCTAACGACTGCTCTCACTTGGTCGTTGTCAACTTCCGATGCCAGCCACTGCTCTACTCATCTTCAAGGCTCTCATCTCCTTTGCAAAAGTTTTTGAACCACGACTGCCCTGTATGTTCATTAGCAGTTCCTGGGCCAGATGTGTTGTTGATGTTGTGAGTTGTCTCTGCTGCTTTACGACCCATTTTGAACTCAAATAAGAAAATCGCTCAAATTTGCTTTTTGTCTAACATCATTTCCATAGTGTAAAATAATGTCAAATAAACAGCAAGTAATAAGTCATTAGCAAAAAATCATAAAGTGAGAAATGTGCATTAAAATGATGTGTAACTTAACTACATTTATTTAAGAATATATTCCAATATCAAACAGCAAATAACAATGCTAAAACCACAATTACTTTTGCACCAACCTAATAGTAATGAAGGAATAGCAAAATGGCAGGGAAAAATCCTAACTAAAAATAATTGCATTAAATGTAAATGCATTAAACATTCCAACCAAAAGGCAGAGATTGGCAGAATGAATTAAAGAAGGATCTAACTACATGCTTCCTATAAGAGACAAACTTTAGATTTAAAGACATAAATATATTAAAAGTATGTAAAAAATACTTCATGCAAACAGTAACACAAGAGAGCTGGATTAGCTATACAAATATTAGACAAAATAGACTTGATGAAAAAATTTTTACTAAAGATGAAAAAAGACAGTTTATAATGATAAAAGGGTAACCCATCAAGAACATATAATTATAAATATTAATATATATGTACTTCACAATAGACTCCAAAGTACATGAAGCAAAATCTGACAAAACCAAAGGAAGAAATAGATAACACAATAATAATAGTTAGACACATTAATATGCCACTTTGGTAATAGAACAACTAGACAGAAGATTATGAACTAGAAGACTGAACAACTCAATAAACCGACTAGACCTAACAGACATTTATAGAACATTACACCCAACAGCAGCAGAATAAAAATTTTTCTCAAGTGCATATGGAACATTCTCCATGATAGACCATATGGTAAGCCACAAAACAAGTCTCAAAAAAAGAACTGAAATCATACAAAGTATCTTTTCAGACCATAATGGAATCAAAGTAGAAATCAATCTTAGAAAGAAATTTGGGGAAATCACATATATTTAGAAGGAAATTAAACAACATATTCCTAAGTAAAAGATGAGTCAAAAAGAGATCACAAGAGAAATTAGAAAATACTTTGAGATGATTGAAAAGAAAAACAACATACCAAAATTTATGGGATAAAGCAAAAGAAGTGCTTTTAAAACACTTAGCCAAGCACAATGGCTCAGTTCCATAATCCCCGCACTTTGGGAGGCCAAAGTGGAAGAACAACTTGAGGCCAGGAGTTCAAGACCAGCCTAGGAAACATAGAGAGATGCTATCTTTTAAAAATTAGCCAGGTGTGATGGTGTGTACCTGTAGTTCCATTACTCAGGAGGCTGAGGTGGGAGGATCACTTGAGCCTAGGAGTTCAAGGTTGCAGTAAGTTATGATCACGCCACTGCACTCCAGCCTGGGGAACAGAGCAAGACCCTGTCTCAAAAAAAAAAAAAAAAAAAAAAAAACCTATATAATAAAAGATCTCAAATCAATAACCTGAACTTCTATCTTAAGAAACTAAAAAAAGAAGAGCAAGCTAATCACAAGCAGAAGAAAGAAAATAATATTAAAGTGGAAATAAATAAAATAAAGAGTAGAAAAACAATAGAGAAAATTAATGAGACCAAGAGTTGATTCTTGGAAAGATTAACAAAATTTTCAAATCCCTACCTAGACTGATCAAGAAAAGAGAGAGAGAACTCAAATTATACAAGTTAGGAATGAAAGAGGTGATATTACTACCAACTGCACAGAAATAAAAAGGATTATAAGAGAAACTATGAATAACTGTATGCCAACAAATTAGATAAGATGGAAAAATTCCTGGAAAGACTCAAACTATCAAAACTGACTCAAAAAGAAGTAGAACATCTGAATAGACATGTATTAAATAAAGAGACTGAATTAGTGATCAACAAACTTACCTTGCAAGAAAAGCCTAGGATCATATGGCATCTTGGTGAAATCTACTGAACATTTAAAAGAGAATTAACAGCAATAGTTCACAAACTCTTCTGAAAAATAGAAGAGGAGGGAACACTTTCAAGCTCAATCTCTGAGGCCAGTAATACCCTGATACAAAAATTGGACAAAGACATCAAAACAAAAGAAAATGACGTATCGATATCTCCTATGAATATGGATGGAAAAATCTTCAACAAAATAGTAGCAAACAAATCTAGCAACATATAAAAAGAATTATACACCATGACAAAGTAGGATTTATCCCAATGATGCAAGCTTAATTAACACTCAAAATTCAACTAATGCACTATACCATATCAATAGAATATAAAACAAATAGCACATAATCATATCAATATATGTAGAAAAAGCATTTGACAAAATCCAGCACCTTTGCATGATAAAGACACTCAACAAACTTGAAATAAATGTGCATTTCTGATAAAGTCATCTATTAAAAGCCCACGGCTAACATCAGAGTTAATGTTAAAAGAATGGATGCTTCCCCTCTAAGATCAGAAATATAAAAAAGATGTCCCCTCTTGCTTTTTCTATTTGCCATTGTACTGGAGGTTCTAACCAGGACAATTAGATAATAAAAAAATAAATAAAAGCTATCGGATTAGAAATGAAGAAATAAAACTATCTTTATTTGCAGATGATAGGGTCTAGTATATAGAAAATCCTAATGCATCCATAAAAAAGCTAATAGCTTTTGTAATAGAACAAATAAATGAGTTGAACAAAGTTGAAGGATACAGGATCAATATAAAAAATTATTGTATTTTATACATTAACAATTTCAAAACTCAAAAATAAAATTAACAAATAATTCTATTTATCATAGCAGCAAAAAAATAAAGATATTTAGGAGAAAAATTCCCAAAACAATTTTAAGACTTACACACTGAAAACTATAAAACATTGCTAAAAGATATTAAAGAAAATCTAAATAAATGTCAGAAAATCTAAATAAATATGTGCAGGGATTGAAAAGACTTAAAATTGTTAAACTGGTACTCAAATAGGTCTACAGATCCAACACAATCCCTATCAAAATCCCAATCATCTTTTTTTTTTCAAAAATAGACAAACTATCCTAAAATTTGTATGGAATTTTTAAAGGCCCAGAATAGCCAAAACAATCTTGATAGAGGACAGCAAAGTTAGAGAACTCATACTTCCAATTTCAAACTTACAAAGCCAAAGTATTTGAGACTATGTAACACTAGCATAAGGATAGACAGCTCAGTGTAATAAAATTGAGATTCCAGAAATAAACCCATATATTTATGATCAAGTGATTTTGACAAGAGTCTAAAAACAATTCAATGGATAAAAGAATAGTCTATTCAACAAATGGTGCTATGACAATGTATGTCCATATGTGAAAGAATGAAGCTAAACCTCTATGTCATATCATATACAAAAATAACTCAAAATGGATTCAAGACCTAAATGTAAGAGCTAAGAACTACAAAACTTTTAGAAGAAAACATAGATGTCAGTCTTCATGACCTTGAGTTAGGCAATGATTTCTTACACATGACACCAAAAAGTAGGTAAATTGGACTTCATCAAAATTTTTAAAACTTTTGCACTTTATTTAAGGACATTATCAAGAAAGTAAAAGTATAATCCACAGAATGGGAAAAAATATTGGCAAATCATATATCTAAAAAGAGACTGTGTATCTAGAATATATAAAGAACTCCTATAATGCAACAATAAAAAGACAATCCAATCTTTAAAAAGGGCTAAGAATTTGAGCAGATATTTCTCCAAAGACAGACAACCAGTAAGCACATGAAAAGCAGCTTGACATCATTAGTCATCAGGAAAATGCAAATCAAAATCAGAATCAGAGACCACTTCATTCCCACTAGGGTAGATATAATTGAAAAGACGGCCAGTAACAAGTGTTGTTGCGACGTGAAGATCCTAGTACTCTAACACATTGCTGACAAGAATGTAAAATGATATAGCCACTTTGGAAGACAGCTTTGCAGTTTCTCAGAAAGCTTAGCATAGCATGACCATGTGATCCAGCAATTTCACTTCTAGGTATACACACAGAAATACTGAAACATACATCTACACAAAAACTTGTGTATATCTTCACAGCAGCATTAGTCACATGAACTAAAAGGTGGAAGCAATCCAAATGTCCATAACCAATGAATGGACAGACAAAAGGTATGATATGTTCATACACTAGAGTATTATTGAGCCCTAAAAAAGAATGAAATACTGACAGATACACAACATGATGAACCTTGAAAACATTCTTCTAAGTGAAAGAAGACAGACACATACTGTATGATACCATTTATATGAAATATCCAGAATTGGTAAATCCATATAGACAGAAAGTAGATTGGTGGTTACCAGAGGACAGGGCAATGGAGAACAGGGAGTAATTGCTAATGAGTGGGCTTTCTGTTGGGGGCAATGAAAATATCCTGGTGTTAATGGTGGTAATTGTACAACCTTTGAATATACCAAATCAACTGAATTGTACACTCTAAAAGGGTGTGAGCTTCATTATGTATGAATTATATATCATTTTTTTTAAAACCACAATAAATGGAGCTTTAGTTACGTTTGATTTTTCAGTATCTTCTCTGGTTTTGTGTTGAAATGTCCTAGGATTTCTACAAGGAAAATCCTCCAAGGAAATCCTCCAAGGAAAATCATTTCCTCCAAGGAAAACCCATTCATTTAAAAGCACTACTTTTGATTTCCAGTTGAGGACGGGCCATAAATCCAGATCACAGAGTGTCTCCCCCAGTAATCCACAAAATGAACAAAAAATAATTCACAGGTAAGCAGATCCACACACCCCCTGGCAGCAGGAGAAGGAGAGGAGAAGTCTCACTGCTCAGGCGGGGTGCGCCCAGGCTCTGGCGCGGCTGGGTGGACCCTGGCGTGGCCACACTGCCCCCAGGCTCACCTGGCCCCATCTCCACCCCAACGCAAAGAAGCTCAAGGTACCAGATCCTCGCTCCCTCAGAAAATATGTCCCCATTTGGAGAGACGTGGCCTGAGGGAGTGAGCAGAAAGCCCGAGGCGAGGCCTCCACAATAGCAGCTCTGCTCCTGCGCGCCCCTGGGACCTAGGCACCTCGAGGACAACCTGCGGGTGTCCGCACAGCTCGGCCGCCCGCCCGAGGGCACGCACGCGGGGTCTCCGGGCCCGGGCTGCCCCACACAGGGCCACCCTCTCCCCACCCTCAGGCCCGTTCAGTGGACACGGGAGTGGTCATCAGACCAGGGCAGGTGGACGTCAGTGCAGTTACCGCAGTAGGAAGCTCCAGGCAGGGGCCCTCATTACCGCTCGGGTTTAGAAACTACACGCGGACTCCCATATTTGGAGTCCACGTCTTTCTCCATGGGTAGGATCCTGTCTGCTTCATTTTCTTTTCCCAAAAGTCCTTCAAACTTTATTATACAGAAATATATACAGAACTTGATACCTTAAGTATACTGCCAGAGAAGCACAGTAGTTAAATTAACTGCCCCCCACTCATTTTTGTAACTGTTATTTTAATAGTATGTATTTGACTTTATGCAACATTTCAAATATAGGAAAGCATAATAATTAATACAAAAGATACCTATGCATCCGACACCTAGATTAAATGTGTTAAACCTTTTGCTCTCTTACATGCTTCTTTTTTTTAAATGAAATGAAATTTGTCAAACTTCCTTTAGATGGATAGATAGGTGATATTAACAGTAAAATGTTAATGGTAGAATCTAGATGGTGAGTATATAGGTGTTCACTGTAAAATTCTTTGTGTATATTGGAACATTTCATTATAAAATGTTAGGGAGGAAAATACGCTTGACAAACACAGCCAAACCCAACCCATCCCCACCCCTGCCCTGTCCTCGGATATCCTAGAGTTGGTGTATAAAATTCTTGAATGTTTTATACTCTTTCTATACATGTATTTATCCATAAACTGCATATTTACTATTTACATGTTTTTAAATTTTTTTATAAATGGTGCATAGCTTTTTGCAATGGTCTTTTCCATTCCTTATAAATTGTGAGATTTATCCTGGTAACACATGTATACTGAGGAATTCTTTTAAACTGCTATGTCCCATTATATACAAAATAAAAAACGTGTTTCCCCACTCTCCTACCAAGGGCATTCGGGTTGCTGCATGCTCTGCCTCTAACCTTCCTTATACACATCTTCCTGTCCCGGCTTGCCAAAGTTTCTAGCAGCCTGGACAACAAAGATCCTTCACAGGCATCTCTGAAATGAATGTCTCAGAGGGAACCCCAGGGAATAAGGAAAAGTCTTCATAATAACGAAGGCAAGGACAGACACTGACTTCATGACTAAGTCAGAGAATGTAGCTGTAGAGGTTGGAAAAAGTAAAAAGTAAATTTAGCAGTAAGGTTTTGTTTACAGTGAACACATGATAATAGATTTTCATTATGCAAATTCAATCAAGGACAGAACACTGAATGACCAACATGACGCATATCATTTTTTAATGCTTTATGCTGCATGGAATATTCTTAAGACCTGAGGAAACTCAATGTTAGAACCTGAACATTTTTTTATAATCAACGAAATATCTCACAATTCCTGTTCACATTCACTGTTTCATTTAACACTTTAAAAAGCTGTCAGGCCAACTAGTATTATTCCTGCCTCACAGAACTGCTGAGGCCCAGAGTTCAGGGAACTCGCCCAGAGCCACACAGACAGTAAACAAGCCACAAAGCTGTTCAGCTGCAAAGGCCGCGGAGCAGGAACCGTGCTGGTGGCTGGCATCATGCCCCACGGTTGGGGCCTCCCGAGGCACGACTTTGGCTAATCGTGAGGACAAGGACAAAGGGCTGCATATAACCTGTGGTGACACAGACCCAAGGAGGTAACATATGGAAGCATAATGTGGCTGCAGAGGAAACAGAACAAAAAATTATAACGAAGTAGCTTTTCTGTAACCTTGGCTACCATCACTATAGTTTCAAGAAAATGTTTTTCTACACATTTGAAGCGTCATCCATATGTTGGCTTCCATCTGTCAGCTTCCTGTGCCACAGCCCAACACCGACCAGGTGTCTCCGAGCCTTGTGACTAATTGTGGCTCTCCAGAGCACACACCAGAAGGTCAAAGGTCACAAAATGGCAGAGGCTGCCGCAAATGGTGTCACAGTGCTACTCACCGATCGTGGAGAGCAGGGATCTTGGTAGGACACTGCAGATACTGCTTAAACCGGAGCTCGAAGGCTTGTCCGATGGAGCCAATGACATCTTGGGCCAGCCCGTCACAGCATTCCAGAATGTGGCAAGCTGGGAGAGCAAGGGACACAAGCCCGTTAGAGACAGACACTGGCATTCCTTCCCCAAGCTCTCCTCTATGAAGAGCCCTTCCTGAGGAGAGAGGGACTAAGAGATGCATGCTTCCTTCTAATATGTCCTAGCTGATCTGCGTGGAGGCAGCATCTTGCTCTGTTGCCCAGGCTAGAGAACAGTGCCGTGGCGTCCACACAGCTCATAGCAACCTCACACTCCAGGGCTGAAGTGATCCTCCTGCCTCATCCTCCTGAGTGGCTGGAAATACAGTCCTGTGCCCCCACGCCCAGTATTATTTTTTTTATATTTTGTAGAGACGGGGTCTTGCTACGTTGCTCAGACTGGTCTCGAACTCCTGGCCTCAAGTGATCCTTCAACCTTGTCCTCCCAAAGTTCTGGGATTACAGGCATAAGCCGAATCTATAGGTTCCATTTTTAAATACATTTTAAAATTTTCAAGTTCAAATTGATGATTCTTCAATTTCTTTAGATTTTATAAAGCATTGGTTCTGACCTTCACAGGGAAGAATGTTTAGAAGAAGACCTCAAAGGGACAAACAATCTGATCTTGGCATGAACCAAGTCTCCCTATGGCCCAAGAGGTTTAAAACATGGACTTAAACTGGCATCTAGTCAATGAATCTTGGTCTATGCAATGGACTCAGAGCAAGTTGTTCACTTGGTGGGAGTAAAATGTCGACCACCAAACATAGCCACTCAAAACAAACTCTGAAATGAACGTAAAGTGATATTAATTATCAGCATGAACACCCCAACAGCATGCCACTTGCACCTCCATAAATTTAAGACTTGCTATTCATGCAGATTCTCAGAGAAGCAGCTTGTGCCAACAAGTAGATAAAAGTTAGACATATCCGTGGGTCAAACAACAGCCACTCTGAGGCCAGTGGGGAGGCCTGGAGCAGTGCTTATGCTCAACAGTGGGTGCCAGCTGTCACACGAGGACATGCTGTGCTGGCGGCAAGGCTGTGGCATAATGTCCTTCAGAAACAAGCATGCCTCCAGCCTCTGCCTCACAAGAAGCGGTACCCCTTCCCCAGCACCCTGGCCGTGCCTCTGTCCTGGGCACACGTCCGCAGTGCCCCGCCAGGAGCATCCACCTGTCCCTCGCATAGGGGCTTCGGATCTGGTGCTGGGACCAGCCCAGAGTGACCTTGCTACTGACAGGGTAAAGGCATTCTCCTTGGAGAGGATGACAGCTGCTTCTGTCACACCTTTCCCTTGCAGACAGTCACAGTGTAATTGTGAATCAAGGAGGGCTCCCCCAGGAGCCTGCTGGCCCCTGTGCAAGGAGGGTGCAGTTCTATATCAGTCGTTGTTCCCTGGCACCAGCAGCAATTAAGGAGACACTGAATTGTGTCATAGGAGAAGCCAGTACACACCAGAAAGAGGCCTCATGAAGCAGGAAGACTGTTCAGCGAGGGGGCAGGCACTACCAGCCCCAAACCCTGTGGCAAGCCTCATAACACTGCACTGGGCCCACCTAGAGGCAGCCAGCCAGGCCCTGGGGCCTCAGCTTCTTCTCCCCAGACTCCAGGGCAGGCGAACTTCTGTGAACACCGGGAAACGTATTTTTTGGGAAGAGCAAGTGTGAATGTGTTGTTGCTTCGGGTGGCCATGCAACCCCTCAGATACAGCAGTCCTATTTCAGGTACACCAAGAAAATTGTCCACAAAGGTACAGGTGTCCTGGCTGTCATTTTATGATTAATTAGTGACATTATTATTTATTAAATATCAACTTGGGTAGTCACAATGCAAGCCCACACTAATCAGCTGTTACAATTGTACAGGTTGTTGACTGATATGAATCAAAGCATCTTTCCAGCTAAGAAGGGAGTAGGTGTCCAGACCCGAGTGCGGGAGAGCCAGAAAGACATGCTGTCCCCCTGCTTGTCCTCTAGTGTCCAGCCACAGCCCCCCAGCCCTTGCTGTCCAGCATTAGCACCAGCCAGGGAAACTGGCTGGTCAGTACTTTGGGGAACCAGAAATAACACTGGGAAAGGGTCAAAAAGTGTCACCTATTTTTCTTTTAAGGAGAAAATTGGTACCTTAATCTTTAAAAGGAAGAACGAAGAGTAAGATTTACTCAGAGTGGGCTGTGCGGTCTCATCCGCACGCCACGAGCCTTCCACGCACCCAAGAGCAGGAAATGTAAACGAGTCATCTCTGAGTAGGTCCAGCACAGTCAGGGCCACCCAGCCTCTGGGCAGAAGCACCCTGGCGTGGTGAGAACAGGTCCTGTCAAAGTGACAAACAGGGCGGCAGACCCAGGAGTCTCAGGAACTAAGTCACGACTCTCGTCCTGGTACCTGGCAGAGCTCTCAAGTGAACTGACCGAATGCTGTCATCTGTTGATTTGGTCTGAGGATTGCTTCAGGAGGTGACACAACCAAACGCATAGTTCAGGAGCAGAGGAAAATGACGAGCGATGTACAGAGTGCTGGTGCACGAATCGCAAGGCGCGCAAATGACGTGAAATCTTAAACGTGGCTCCAAACAAAACAGCAGCAAGACAGTCATTGCGTGTTCTCGCTGGTGTGGAGAATACCAATGGCCTGCAGGGGTGTCATTACCCGAGGGTACGGCTCATTTGCAACACTGGTCACCTCCTCATGGATGGGTGAAGCCCAGCAGAGCCCAGCAGCCTTGGTGACCACTTGGGGGCAAGGCCTCTTCACCTAATGCTCACACCTAATTATGCAGGGCAGGTGAAAAGTTGGCGGGTTTCGACCAGCCCCAGAAAGACCAAGCCCAGGTTTCAGATTGGGTCTGGAGTGATCCTCGGTCTGTGCACACAGGCCTGCACCACTGTGGTCCCTGGGCTGCGGGCGCAGCACCTCAAGGCCACCTGGGCAGGACGTGTCTACGTCCCAGGAAGTCTTCCGTAAAAATTTTACAGCCATTGGTTAGAGTCCTTCGATGTTGTTATCATTTGTCTTTTCCATTCTGATTACTGCTTATATATTTTCATGTGTGTTTTTGGTTCCTCTAAAAGAATTTCTGATAAGAATCTATATTTGTTTCTGATATCAAGAACCCTTGGCTTCTATATTTAATCTGACGAAAGGGCGAGAGGTCTCTGGCCCAAGCTGTCCAGTCGGATGGTGACCACCAGCAACAGCACCAGGAGATGAGAGGGGCGAGTGAGCAAGTCTCGTAGGTTGGCGGGTCAGAGGGCAAGGGCAGGACCAGCAGGAGGCCAGGATGATGACTACTGATACATGCAGAGATGAAACTCCCAAGAAATCGGGCGTTGGTGGACTCTTAATATACCATTCTCTTTCACATTAGAACTTCCATTACTACCCGGTGACTGCCATCTCCTGCAACCTTATGTACATATTAGACAGTTACAAATAGACTGCTGTAAATTGCAGCTGTAAATGATGCTCAGTTAGACATATGACTCCCTACAGACGTGGAATTTATATAATTTATAATCCAATAGCAACCCTGATTAGGTCCCCTCTGATGCTCCCTGGACTGAGCTATGGAAAGTCATACTTTGCAAGACCCCCAGTGGATGCCTGAAACCACAAATAGTACTGAACCCTGTATATGATATGTCTTTTTTATCTGATTATAGAGCATTCTACAAGTGACTCCCTGCCACTCCAGCTATGCTGACTTCCGGATCTTCCTTGAACGTGCCAAGCAAGGTCCTACCTCAGGGCCTTTGCACTTGCCAGGCCCTGTGCCACCTGGGACCTTCTTCACCAACCGTCCCAAGTTTCACTCCCTGACTCCCTTCAGGGGTCTTCTCCAATGCCCCCTTCTAGGCTGCCCTTCCCCGATCATCCTATATATCACCCTGCACCATCATGCTCCTTTATTTTATGTTATCTTCATTGTATCCATTTCCTACAGCTGCTGAAACAAATTATCACAAAGTAGTGGCCCAAAACAGCAGAAATGTATTCTCTTAGCGTTCTGGAAGCCAGAAGTTTGAAATCAGGTGTGACAAGCCTGCACTCTGGCCAGAGGCTTAGGGGAGATCCTTCCCTGCTCCTTCCAGCTGCTGGTGGCCCCAGGCACTCCTTGGCTTGTGGCAGCATCACTCTACTCTCTGCCTCAGTCTTCACATCCTCTTCCGTCTGTGTCTTCTCTTCTTCTGTCTCTTACACGGACACCTGGCATTGGATTTAGGGCCCACCCTAATCCAGGATGATTTCATCTCAAGATCCTTAACATAATCACATCTTTACAGACCATTTTTCACAGCTTCCAGCGAGTTAGGATGTGGGCATGTCTCTTGGTGGCTACCATTCAACCCACCGGTGGTACAGTTTTGCTTATGTACGTTTGGTGTGCACCGTCTGGGCTGCATGCTTGGTGGGAGCAGAGGCTCTGCTTTGCTTCTTCGTCTCCCCGCCCCGGGCAGGGCCAGGGCACCCAGCAGCTACTCAGTGAATGTCTGCTCAACAAAGTCTTCAGGAAATACTTTGTACATACTGTTTGCGGACGGTGCTTCCTCCTTGTGTCCTCACGTGACGAGTAGCGGGAGGGAAGGCTCTCTGAGGGCCCTTTATAAGGGCACCAGACCCACTCATTCATGAGGACTCCACCCTCATGACCTAATTGCCTCCCAAAGACCCCACCCTTAACTGGGGCCTTTAATTAACATACTACCATCATGTTGGAGGTTTAGATTTCAACATGTAAGTTTGGGGGTGCCAAATATTCAGTCCCTAGTCTTCTACTTCCAGAGTAGGGGCAGGGGCTGCTCATGTGTAATCAGGTGTACCAAACGGCAGCCATCTGGATACAGGTGTGTTTGATGCTCAGAGACACCCAGCACTCCTGACTAGCCAAGCAGTCTGCTGCCCTTGCAAAGCTCAGTTATCCCCAATAATACAATGTGACCCTGCCATTGCAGGGGGCTGAGAAGATGAGGAACACCTGGTGTATAGTGTTAAGCCTGGTTGTGTACAATTGAGAGATTCTAAGGGTTAAGCATTGCTTACCTCTGCGATTAACAGGGTCCTTAGCTACGTATGCAACATAGTCTGTTGTGTCCTGTTAAAGGAAAAGGAGACATCTGTGTCACTATTCACAGTAAGAGACAACACAGCCAGGGACACAGTGCACAAACTAGCAAGCTTAGAAGGACTCAACCATCCCACAGCTATACAATCAGATGCTGCCTGAGTAACAGCCCGAGTAAGACTCAAACCGAAATGTGGGCAGAATCGCCCAGAGGTCTCGTGATGCAGCCTCTGACTCGGCAGATCTGGGGCAGGCCCGCGGCTCTGCACTGCTGGCCAGCTCCATGGGACACTGATACTGCCAGTCCATGCTCACACTTTGAGCAACAAGGAGGAAAGGCACCTGTTGTCTGCATGTTGGGTCACCTGAGAAACACTGATAACCCAGTTCAACGTGCAGACAATTTGATTTAACTGGTTTGGATGTGAGGCCTGTACATCAGAAATTTTTAGAAGCTGTCTGAATGGTTACAATGTGAACAAGGTTGAGAACCAACTATCAGCTCTGTCTATACCAGTGGTCCTCAAATTTGAGCTGGTGTGAGAATCTTCTGCAAGGCTTGCTAAAACAGATTGCTGGGCTATACCCCAGAGTTCCTAATTCCGTAGTGGTTCTGGGACACTGCCTCAAAATTTGCATTTCTGACAGGTTTCTAGCTACTAGTGATAAGGGAAGCACACGTTGAGAACCACTGGTCTAGAAGAAAAGCAGAGTGGACGCTCACAGGTTGGTGGCACATGCTCCCTGATAAGTGGATGAAATATGACAGTTCTTTTCTTCCCAGACAAAAACAATAATTTGAATCCTTTGAGATGTTTAAAAATATGAGCTCTGTTTAGAAACCTCACCCTTCCATGTGAAATGAGTTTCCTTGCCTGCCTTCTCATTTAACCAGTGCATACAGGAAACTATGATCTCAAAAGTAGGCCAAGGCAACCTGGTGCATTTTAATTTCTAATAATCATTTAGTTTCTAAACAAATAATTCTCTTAACTCTTGAAAACAGAAAAGACTCTTCTGCAAAGCTGATATTTTCAGCATTCAAACAAGTCTCCATGGGGCAACTGGTAAAGATCTTCCCCATTTTTGCAGATATTTCTCAAATGTTACTGCTTCGAAGGGCTTCCTGGTTATTGACGAGCACCTGAAAAGGTTCTGCCGTGAGTTGCTCCCCTGTTTTCTCTAGGGGCAGAGGAGATATCCCCTTGCCTTTCGGTAGCACCCCAGAAAAACTCTTCAGTGAGAGATGGGATGAGGGAGAGAGTGAGTGTGGGGTGGCCGTGTCGCTGGAGGGTGGGGGCGGTGCTGGGCACTTTGCATACTTTGTGGCCCTGGATCTGCACAACCGCTGAGACCAGAGTGGAGCAGAAGAATTCTTCCAGCAGCTCCGGAGACAATGGAACTACTCCCCTGGGTCATTCCCCAGGGGGCAGGCTCATCTGAGCTATTTTCTTTTCCTACTCACGACGCTGTCCATTGGTACATTAACAGACTGGCTAGGGAAGGGAAGTGGGAGATTGTCAAACTGTCGTCTAGTCATTTCCATCAAGGGTGATCTGACTAGCATGTGAAGCTATTGGCAAAAATCAGAACTGCAGCTCATGGTATGTGAATTCTGGATGGGCCCTTAGAGGACATCTCAGAGTATCTCAGAGAGCATTGGCGTTTCCCAAGCTGAGACCCATGGAGCTCTGGGCTTAGACAAGTGTATTCTCCAGTTTGAGAGGTTGCTGGAATTTATTTTTAAGTTTGTGTTTTCACTCTATTATTATCTTAAAAATTAATACAAGAATATCCAGGATCTTGTAGATGACCACTATGTTATCAAGTCCTGCACACAATTTCAGTGCCAAAATTTGCAGCCGAGTATCCAGAACACTATGAGTGCCAGATTTTTAAAGAATTAGAAAGAAGAACAGTCAGAGTAGACTTTGCCCACTTGAGGCAAACTGATGTCATATTCGTACACGATGTACAACTGAAGTTTTTGCTTGAAGAGAAAAAATTAGTGGAAGAATTGAGTCATGCATGTGCCCATGGTAACAGACACCAAACTCAAAAGACTCTGTACCATGTGACCTGCCCAGTATCACATTTGGGAACAGAGATTTAGTTTCAGCAAACTTTGTCCATCAAGTAAATTAATGTTACTTTGAATGTTATTGGCTTTACAGTGTTTATTTGTATTTAACCTCCAAATTTTATTGGGGTTTAGAGTTCAATAAAAAGTATAAACATAAGAAGTCTACTCTTTATTTTTGTACATATTCGAGTAGCAAAGTTAGAATCAGCCTTAGTGGCATATACCAGAAAATTATTTTTTTTAATTTTTACTTTGGTCTAAGAAACTCTCCTGTGGCCGGGCGCGGTGGCTCACGCCTGTAATCCTAGCTCTCTGGGAGGCCGAGGTGGGCGGATCATTTGAGCTCAGGAGTTCGAGACCAGCCTGAGCAAGAGCGAGACCCCATCTCTACTATAAACGGAAAGAAATTAATTGGCCAACTAATATATATAGAAAAAAATTAGCCGGGCATGGTGGCGCATGCCTGTAGTCCCAGTTGCTTGGGAGGCTGAGGCAGCAGGATTGCTTGAGCCCAGGAGTTTGAGGTTGCTGTGAGCTAGGCTGACGCCATGGCACTCACCCTAGCCTGGGCAATAAAGTGAGACTCTGTCTCAAAATAAATAAATAAAAAAAAAAAAAAAAAAAAAGAAACTCTCCTGTGGCTCCAAGTTGAGGAAGAAGAGACAGTAAAGAGATATGATGTGCCCTGTCTCGCAGACGGTCAATGGCCAAGCCAGGACATTGCTTTTCTAATGCAACATTGACCCTTCCCTGGCACAGCAGGTGAATGCATTACTGCTTAAGGCAGCATTCTTGTCACCAGCCAGCTGCACAGCAAGCACACTAGAACCAAAGACAGAGCTCCAAAGTGCTCGTTCTGTACTTCTCCATTCCTGTTCTTACTCCCCAAGACCCTCCGAGCCTGGCTATTGTTCTGGCATTCTTTTTTTTTTTTTTTTTTTTTTTTTGAGACAAAGTCTCACTTTATTGCCCAGGCTAGAGTGAGTGCCGTGGCGTCAGCCTAGCTCACAGCAACCTCAAGCTCCTGGGCTCAAGCAATCCTTCTGTCTCAGCCTCCCAAGTAGCTGGGACTACAGGCATGTGCCACCATGCCCGGCTAATTTTTTCTATATATATTAGTTGGCCAATTAATTTCTTTCTATTTATAGTAGAGATAGGGTCTCGCTCTTGCTCAGGCTGGTCTCGAACTCCTGAGCTCAAATGATCCGCCCACCTAGGCCTCCCAGAGAGCTAGTGTTCTGGCATTCTTTTAGTGGTCTTTTAACACCGCTAAAATAGCATTGATAGATTGTAATTATAGTGTGCCCTTTTTTGGAGGGGGATTCAAAGTGTTTTTTTAGTCTGTCTTGTTTGACATTTGAAAATGCCATTTTCCTACTGGGTAAACTGAGGCACAAAGCAATAAATGACATGTGCACTTAGCAGGAGAACAAAGGCTAGAATCTAGAATTGTAAATTTTATTAAAAACATCTACCACTAGGCTGGGCGAGGTGGCTCATGCCTGTAATCCTAGCACTCTGGGAGGCCGAGGCTGCCGGATTGCTCGAGGTCAGGAGTTCAAAACCAGCCTGAGCAAGAGTGAGACCCTGTCTCTACTATAAATAGAATGAAATTAATTGGGCAACTAATATATGTAGAAAAAATTAGCCGGGCATGGTGGCGCATGCCTGTAGTCCCAGCTACCTGGGAGGCTGAGGCAGGAGGATTGCTTGACCCCAGGAGTTTGAGGTTGCTGTGAGCTAGGCTGAAGCCACGGCACCCACTCTAGCCTGGGCAACAAAGTGAGACTCTCTGTCAAAAAAAAAAAAAAAAAAAAGAAAGAAAGAAAGAAAAGAAAAGAAAACATCTACCACTTGTAATGTGCTAAATTCATGATTACAGATCAATTTGGAATGGGATCTCATGCACAACATAATGTGCATTTGGATTGGTTAAAATGGAAAGTAACAAGGCTTCCTGTCCCCTGTTATGACATTTTCTGTACCAGAAGAAAAAGATCACAGAAAATATAAAAGGTTATGGATTACTTTAAGGATTACTGAATGTTTCAGATTGTTTTTTTAAATGAAGAGGTAATGAGGAAATTTGGGGAAAAATTGTATAGTCCTGTATGCATACTGGAGAACAAAATAGTTTTAGCACAAACAAATGTATTTGGCTTCCCATGATCAAGATATTTATATCTCCAACTCATAATATCATCATTAAGACAAGGTTTCAGAAAAGTTCCTGAAGGGAGCTATTAATGCAGGTGTACAAGACCTCTGCCTTTTATCTTTCAAACCGGGATACCTTCAAAATTTAGGAAACTATGGTAACAAGCATCACGGAGGCAAGCAATTAGATAACCACCACAAACTAGTTAGAGCTAGAGCTAGATACAGAGAAAGGTGTAGGGATATGTATAGGGACAGCACAGGCGGAGAAAAGGTAGACGTATGCACATGTACAGGATCTTAAGAAATGTGCTTTGGATGAATTTGATTAGGGGAGACTTCCACTTTCTAAATATACATCTGGATGAGGTTGCTCGTGTACAATGAAACAAGAAATCGTAAAGATTAGAAAGCAAGGAAAGGCACAACAAGGAAAGGGAAGGAAAAAGAAAAGAAAACCACTGTGGTAGAGTTTTCACAACAAGACCCTCAGTATGAAAAAGGTCTAAGCCATTTGACCCTATGGAATCGGTGCTCTCGTCATCCTTTGGCAACTAGGCAGAGACACAGGGGCAAAAACCACCAGGGGCAGGCAAATCCCTTCCACTGCCAAGCACCTGGGCTCCAGGATCTGATATGGGGTCACTGGAAAGCAGCAGGGCCCAAGCCTCTGGTGGCAGCCCGTGCCAGCCCTGGCAGGAGCAACGTCCGCAGTGGCCATGGCGCCTGCCCTGCGCCTGCCCAGCCCAGGTGGAGTATGGGAGGGAAGGCGGGATGGGCACTGGGGAACTCCCTTCCTGGGCTAGAACTACACAGGTCCCTGCCTTGAGATGAGATTAATAAAACATGCAGATTGCTCAGGCAACCTCGGACTGGTAAACTTTTATGTAAAATCTGAAGTTGGCAATTCATAATTTGGCCAAATAACACAAAATGACAATAATAACAAAGCATTACCATAAGATATTATTTTATCATAAAAAGGCTAACATCAAAAAAATAAAAATAAAAAGGACTTCTTGGGATAGAAGATCATTTTTTCAATTGAATAAATTTAACTCCAAGAAAAGCTCACTCTGTCATCCTAATTTTAACATTTTTCCCTGGACAGATGAGAAGTTTGCCCAGAGCAATGATAATTGATATGATCACACTCCAGAGGGTGAGCCTTTCTCCCCTTCCCCTGTGGGAAGGGCTGACTTTGCATTCTCCCCTCCTCGCTCTGGGCCTTGCCCTCTTATGACCGGTTTCCTGCCTGATTTCTTAGAAGAGCTGGACCACGGACAGCGGGAAGCAGTCAGCGTGTGGCCACAGAGCAGGAGGGGCTGTCTGCATCTCCTTCATGGCAGAGCAGCAGCCATGGCCACTGCTCTGAGCCGAGAGCTGACGTCGGAGCGTGGCATTCCTGCCCAAATGTGGGAGCACATTCCTTGTTAGTCTGCCTTCTTCATTTAAGCAGAGAGGCAAAAACAGAGCATTCTCATTCTATTCTCCCTCCCTCCCTCTCTATCTGTCTCTGCAATTCCTTCCTTATTGGCAAAGCAAACCGTTAAAGGGCTACAGTGCTAACATTTGGAGGAAAAAATGTCAATTTTAAATGTTTATGAATAAACCAGATTACATAAATGCACAGCCTTCGAGTAGACTTAAAATATAAAAATAGAGGTCCGATCAGAAAAAAATAAACAAGAAGGCAAGCACAGAGTGATGACGGGAAAGTCCCTGGCAACTCTGAAAACTGGGCGCTACTTTGTCACCTCTTAAGAAAACCCGTGCTTCCAGGATTTTTGACAGCTTTTGGCTAATGAAATGAAAATTAATGGTAGGGCCTTGTCATAGGTTACCCCTACAAACATGATAGTCAAGACGACCTTTGGCATCAGGAGGGGGAAACCAGTTGGCGTCACAGTTGACCTTCCTGGTGGGGTCTCATGAGGCACACTTCGAGGCAGAAACCCCTTCCCAGACATTCCCGACAGCAGCAGGAGGAGCAGCCCAGGGACACTTACCGGGTCTCCCCCGGAGGCAAAGGAGATGGACCGCATGTGGTGGTTCGCTATGATCTGCCGAGCCCAAAACAAAAGACAAGATGTGCTGTTATCACCCTTTCCACGTCTTGGAAAGCCAACTGTTTATTGGCAGGCATTACAAAGTGACACATTTTCCTGAGAGTCCGTACCCATAGGAAAGTAAAAATTATCAAAGTAATAACAGTAGATAACCTTTCATAACTGATGGCTGCTATCCCGCGCTTTGCCAGATGATCCCATCTAAATGAGCAACCTGTCATGTAAGAACTGTTGTAAGCCCATTTTACAGGTGAGGAGCCCGAGTCCACAGGGGCCAAAAGGCTTGCTCAGAGTACAAGAGCTAGTCATCAGCAGAGCTGTGATGGAACACAGGGCAGGGCCTTAACACCCATGCCTCTTTCAGAAGCAGACTGTCTCACACACACACCAAAACATCACACTTCACAGATTCTGGTTCCTAGAACACACGGGGTCTCTGATACGGACCTCAAGGCTAGAATGGGGGCAAGTGTGCCCGTCCTCGCATTTCATCCCATTTGTATCATGAGCATACAAATTAGAAAGCCGGCCTCCAAGATTCAAAGTCAGTACCATCTAGAGCACTCCTGTAATTTATCAATTTAAAAACCAGAGGGGACAATCCAAGTTCATTTTAAAATGGGAAATTTCCATTAGCCATACAAATTGCAGTATACAATGGAATTTAGTAGACACTGAGTAAATTAGAAGCTGCCTTAAATTTAAAAAGCTACGTAAGTCTTCCATGCTATTTTTATCTTCTTAAAGACAATGCAATGACACCAAAGTAAATTTCCAGGGGTGGGAACAGAGCACTTGTCTCCACCCCAACCTAACCGGGTTCATTTCTGCAGTCCCCTGGGAACCTGGCCCTTGGGCAGGCAGGCAGAATTTTATACAGCCATAATCATACATCCCAGCGAGTTGTCCAAACCTGCTCCTGTGAAACTTGAAATAAAATATAACTGAATTATAAAAGGAAACGGGATAGTTTTTAATGCCTACTTTAGTTGTTGGCACTTGCAAAAAGTGAGGATCCAGAAAAACCTGAGTGTGTAAGTGAACAGAGAATGAGGCTGGCCTCGTAGCCTGCCCCGAGCCAGACAGAGTTTAGCTGGTAACAGTGGCCCTTCTCCTCTCATTGGACTCTCCCCCAGCCCAGGGGTAGAGGCCTCCTAAGAGAACAATGAGGAAATAGCACTCACCAAATACTGATAAACTATGGCTTCCACATTTTAAATGTTTGCTTATTTAATTTTTGATCATAAGGCAGCTCCACAACTGGGGTTTGGGAATTAGATTGGAAGCTATGATCTGGGAAAAAAATGAAAGTCATATTTGGCCAACATGAGGCATGGGCACTGTGATTGAGCACCACCCATGTGGGTAAGATAGAAACTGCAAACGGGAGTGAGAAAATGAATGCTATTTGACCCAAAGCATGTGTTTCTGCTCTGAATGGCGCATCTTGTTTCTTCTACCGGGAACTCTGAAAGACAAGTGGGTGTGGTCTTGCTGCTGTCTCTCTAGATGGAAAAGGGCATGTCCAGCCTGGCTGTTCTCAATTTGCTACGGCTGGACCCAAAAGTCAGCTGGAAGGGACAGCCAGAGTCCTGCGTGCTGTGCCTCCTGCCCCACGGCCACAGACTGGATATCTGAACTGCCAGCCCCTTGGAGCTCAGCACCCGCCCCAGGGCAAAAAGACCCCACCTGGACACCCTCTCCCTACCGCCACGTCCCAGAATGGAGCAGAGCCAACTGGCACCTCCTCCCAATGCTCTGAGCATTTGCTTTCTCTTTTATTGAGGCGGGCAAAGGCAATTCTCGGAGGAGATCCCATAGAATTGACACACCTGAGGACTAAACAAAAGGTCCCCAAGTCATATACAAAAAGCACACCGTGGCTGTGACCGGGCATGCAGAGCCCGGTGGACCGGCCTCTATGCACAGCAGGTGCTCCCCACCAGAGAGAGGCTGAGCCTGTCCAGCACGCTGAGTCCACAACCTCCAGAGCAGATTAAAGATAAAAAGACTCAAGGGATTGTCTATTGGTTCCATGAGGATAAAAGAATCGAGGGAGAAGTGGTTTCCAGTTATGGCAAAACAAAGCCATGTTGCTTCTCATTTCTGCACAGGATCAAGGATCTATTTCAACATCTTGGTGGGCGGCGTAGGAATAAATGAAGCTGGGGGGTGCTGCTTGCCTATCTGGGTGGTACAGAAATCAATAAATACAAACATGTATAGCAACAGAAAGGCCACCATGTGACACCTGGTAACACACCGTCAGAATCAGGCAGTGTCACGCTGAGGCCACAGCCGAGCGCCAGCTCACACTGCCTGCTCCAGGGGCTGAACCCGGGCCAGGAAGGGGAGGGCAGCCCATGCGCCACACCCCCCGTATACTGCACAAGCATTTCACTTCCTTTGTGCCGCATTTGACCTTCAGAACTGCCTCGTTAGTAGCCAGGACAGCTACTTACATACCCTTTGTACCAGCCGAAGAAATGAACAATAGATAGATGGAGAAGCCTGAGAGACAGATGCTGAGCAAGAACACATACATCCTAAATGGAATTAGCCTTAATAAATATTGTGGTTGTGCCGTCGCAGTCAGCTCCCGAGCCATCCCACACGGGCTGTGCTGCAGGTATGCAGCATCTCATCACCCCTACTCTGTACTACATGATGCTCCAAAATAACAAGCTATAAGGGGGAAAATGCTGTCAGACTCTGCCATCCACTTCAAAGGTGATAAAATAAAATGTGGCCTATAAACCAACAAAATATGATATATAAATAAAAAAATAAGGGCAAGGACATTAAGAGGAGACTTTGCACATACATCATCTTTTTTTACATTGCAAGTAAACCAATGATTTCATGCATTATCCTCCCCGCAAAAGGTAGTTTATTGCAGAATTAAAGAGAACCAATGCATACATCCTTCAGTTGGTGACCAAAGTGGTCAAAGCTCATAGAATAGTAAAGATTTGATGTAAACATATTCCACGTGAGCTCAGTAGAGCTGCAAGTTAGACGCCTATGAAACATCCATCATTTGGGGTTGTTGGCAGGGACAGAAGGTCTGAGCACCCACAGACCTGTTTTGAGTCAGGTGTCCGCAGGTTCAGACTGGCAGTGGAGATGGTCAGAGAAATGCTCATCCCTGCAAACTGGAGGTTGCTCTTTCCCAATATGCTGGACAGCATTTTGCTCGGAGGCTGTGAAATCAAAGAGCAGTATTTTAGCTGTTTATTTAGTGGAGGCCACACTATCTGGACCTTTGTGTCTTTCCTGTCTAAAAGGGTTGGGACACCAATGCCTCTATACCCCCAAACCCTCACTGACTGTCCCTTCCTCCTTAGGCACAGGGAAACAAAGTGAAATGAATGAGCTGGGAGGGTGGGATTCAGAGCTGACACGCACATTCTAGAAGATGCGATATGAAAATTGCACACCATCTAATATGCAAATACTGAGATGAGGACTCTTGCAGGCAGTCAGATGGCAGTCAGAGGTGTCAGCATCTCATGGGAGTCCCTTGTGTTTAAACCCAGGGAAAGTGCCACAGGCTGTCAGGGCCTAGGGACCATAGGTAGCAAATAGCCTGCCATTAGCTTCTGTATTAGGCTTGCTTGCTTAGGAGATTGGAAAATTTTCAGCTGACCCTAATCTGACTCTGGACCTGCCATCTCACTCCTGCTAGCCTGATTAAGTTTAGAAACTAAGGAGAAGGGTGGTGGTGCATGGCACAACTGCCCACAAGACACAGCCGCTAGTCCAGGGTCAAAATGCCCTGGACCCCTGAGGTGCCTGGCATGCTCCGTGTACCTAGTGGAATGCGCTTAGATCACAGAATGCAGGATGTATTTCAACTAAGATTAATGTACGTAATTAGGATACTTCAGAGGCTTCCTCTCGGCCGAATCTTAGCTGCAGCCGGTGACTCCTACAAAACCCATCTCAAGGCTCCAACCCCCACCCATTGTGCTAAAACAAGATACAAATGTAAGATTAATGCTTTCTCTTCCTTTTGTAAAAGTGCTTGCTAATTAGATTTTTAGAGTGTGGTTTTTGCCTTTCAAAGGGGGCCGTTTTTCCCTTCTCATCACTACTTCCTGTGCCTGCCACTCTGCAGGGCAGGAATAGTCCTGGCCAGTAAATAAAGACTCACTATTTGACCCAATCCGGTTTCTAAGGTGGTCTTTTCTTGCACTCTACACTCCATACCACAGGCCAGGCCCAGCCCAAGCTTGCAGACTCAGAAACCTGGTTCCACCACACCACAAGTCAAATTACCTCTCAGGAGAAGACTAAAACATACCAGCTCTTGGGGCTCACGAGCCATCCCAGAGAACTGTGAGGATGCTTGTTGCTGAAGGGAATAAACCACAGATCTTTTGGCCCAAACATCCTCCCAGGTCAGGGCTCTCCTCGACTGTCCAATTAGAATCTGATAGGCCTAGAGCTAGCTCAAGGATGGACAGACAGTCGGCCTATACCTGGTGTACCTATCACCTTGTCAGAACTGTCCTTGGCACAGGACAGCTGCCTTTTCCAGCCAGGCCCCTTCTCTCTGGGGACCTAGAGGTGCACTACCAACCCACTCTCTCTGTCCTTCGGGACCAACCCATCCTTTGGTTTGGGGTTAGAATATTCTATGTTAACTAGTTTCTAACTAGGTACACACTGTTGCTAATCTGAAGAAGCTATTTAAAAACAGAGAGGCCCAAGCCCCACCCATGAGATTCTGATCAAGTACACCTGGGTGGAACCCGGAATGGGCATTGTTTCCACCACTTCCACCGCATAACCCTGAGGGCACCCCAGGTTTGCCAGCGCCACCTCCCTCTGAAAGATGAGATTCTGTCTCTGTTTGCAGACACCTTCCTAGTAATGCTCCTGCAGTCAAGACTCCAGAGCCCCGCTTGGTCCCAGGACCCCGCAGGGACTGAGGACAGCAGAGGCTGCACACGGAAGCCTTCCTCCAGCGTTCTCTACCCCACTCCCAGCTGCCTGTGGGGGCGTGACGTCCCCAGTCCTGAATGCAGAAGCCCTGGAGCCCTGGGCCAGCAGAGCCCAGCACTCCAACAGTCTGCAGTGGAGACCTCTCAGCCCTAGGGCAGGTTCAGACGTCCTCCGAGGGACCCCTATCCTACAGTCCAGTTCAGGCATAGAAAAGTCCTGACCGTAGGGTTTTAGTTATATACTTACCAGACACTTAACTCAAGAATTTTCTCACTTTTTCCTAGTCCAGGCTTTTGTTTTTCTTCTGGTCCAACCACCTTCAGGATGAAAAGTTCTACTACATCGGCTGAACACGCAGCCTTGACCTCAGGCTTGACCTCAGTCACCCCCTACCCGCACAGTGGCCACCCCTCTCCGTGTGTCAGTTTTCATCACCTGCAGCATGGGGATATTCAGCGGTGTTCTGGCACTGGCTTGTACCAGCTAATGAGGCCCAATTATTAAATTTAGCAATTTTATAATCTGGCCATTAAACACAGCTGTTATTAAAATTAAATTATGTAAACTTACAATTAAATAAATTACATTTAAAAAACAGATAATAAATCCTCAACACTCATCACTTCCTAATTGTTTTGCTATATTAACTATTAGCTCTGCTTTTCCAGTTACTTGTATCTATTGGACCTGTATGGTGGACGAGCTATTGCACCTCTCTCCCTAACTCTGTTTTCAGCACAGGAACAGCATGTTGAGAGCTGGAAATCAGCCACAGAGGAAGCATTTACACCACAGAAATTGGCAAATGCTACAAATTCAGTGCTTTCATTCTCCTTCCCAACCCGAGAGCTGGGTGTGAAACATCACCAACGTACCACTGGAGACAGCTCCCATAAAGAGCTGTTAGAGCTAAGGGCGTTGATGGATAGAAAGTGCTCGAAGACCTGTCTGGCCCTCTTTTAAGTGTTTGTTGTTATCATGATATTCAGGGTTAAAGCCACAGTGAGTGACCAGCGTGTCACTTCTGGGACAGTGACAGCTAACTGTCCTCAGCCTCATAGGAGGGAGAGCGATCGAAACTCTTTCTGCTTTTAGAAGTGACAAGAGCCAGGCCACAGAAAGAGGACAGCAATTCCCTGTGTTTGAAGATGCTGGGTGGTGAAATGAGAACGGAAGGAGGAGACACTTCTACATCAGAGTGTGAGCACGGCACCTTTCTCTTCTTGAAGGCTCCTTTGGCACCAGGGACAGCTTCGCAGACTCGGCTGATGGCTTCCCTGTGGAGGACAGGAAGAAAGATCCACTTTATCCTGTGTTGATCAGGATTATGGAACCCAGAGACGCTACACCTTCACAACTAGAGAAAATAACTGCCTGTTTGTTTCAGTATAGAAAATAAATAGCCGTCAATTTAGCAATCAGCCGATTTCTCTTCTAAAACATAAAACTAAGCAAAACACAGACAGGTTATCTCTGACTGACAATGTCCCAGTTCTCCTAGTTGTGGTGGCTGTATGCCAATACTGTATGCGTACCAATGCCACATCTTGTAAGGGACGTTAGGCTAAGATTCCATTTTTTAAACTCAGCACCCTAAATGCACTCTTCCCAGTGTTATCTTCATTTCTGTGGTCAGGACACTAGGCCCACACCTAATCAATCACTGCTAAGGATCAAAAAACCTTCTGCAGTGAGTTAAAATACAATACATTTGGTCCTCGAGTTTCATTTCCAGCTGCTGCAGGAAATAATATAAAATCCAGAGTTTAGAAGGAGGAGAGGACCTCCCGTGGCATATGAACAGCCATAGTGAGGTTATGTGCAGGGCAGCACCAGGAAACCATGGAGCAGTGACTACATCCAGGTGACACTGGAAAGTGACCCCCATGCTGGGAGCCACTTGAGGTCCATGCAGGTCCTTGGCTTCACACTAGAAAGAATTCAGGAGTAAGCTGACAGTATAAAGTGAAAGTGAGATTTCTCCAGAACAGGAGTCCTCACACTATGGCCCATGGGCCACATGCGGCCCGCCAAGGACATTTATTTGGCCCTCTAGGTGTTTTTGCCGCCACTGCCTGTCCTGCTTAGCAGCCGACTCATCCCGGGCCCACAGTGGGCACTCTCCAACAGTCTGAGGGACAGTGAACTGGCCCCTGTTTAAAAAGTTTGAGGACCCCTGCTCCAGAGACTACAGAAAGTCCATTCCATAGACAGAGCAGAGGCTGGCTCTCCCTGCAGAAGAGGGCCAGCCCTGGTCCCGCTGCCTTTCTGTGGAAGCCACAGCTTAGTTAACCAGGGGCGGAATATTCATAAAGGGCGGTGTTTTCCTGTAATCGGTGATGCCCGCCATTCCTCCACCATCTTGGCTCTAACCAAGATGGGACTGTGCACCGCCTGCATCCTGATTTGAGCAGGGCAGTTGGGAACTTTGTTTGGAGACTTCCTGACCAGTCAGGCAATGCCGCAGCAATGCCGAACGCAAAGCAGCACCTGCCCGTCCCGTGTTACAGGCACTGTCCAGCCAGGGCAGCAGGGCAGGGGCCTAATGCACGGTGTGCAGGGGGCAGAGGGCACTGGGCGCTGAGGAGCACCACGTGGTGGAGGCGCTGAGGCCTGGAGGCAGGCAGTGAGGACCAGGGTGACAGCAAAGGGATGCCGAGGAGCAAACACACCTTGTGACTCCAACTACATGAAAAATGGCTGGGAGATGGCCAAAGGTGGCTCCACGTGAGGCACCCAGAAAGGAGCAGGTGAATGTCTGGACTCCCACATAGAGGAGGAGAAAATAGCAGGACATAGAGAAAAATAAATAAACAGGAATTTGGAGACACAGTAAATGAGAAAGAAGATAATGGGTCCTCAGAAACATTCTACAGACTTTCCAAGGTCGATATTCTTTAAATTGACCCCGACCATCCAGCCGAAGGGTAACCCCCGTCACGATGCAATGCTTTTAAGGGAATGCCAGGGCCCTGTGGAGTAGGCTCTGAAGCAGTGTGACTCGGAAAAAGTGAAGTGAGAAACAAAGGTTTGTGGCATTGATACTTACTCATATTTACTTTATAACACTATTCTGACTGTGGTTCTATCAAAGTGATCAATCAGGTATCACCCAAAGTACCTTCTAAAAGTAAATCCTATTGAAGGTCAAGCTGTCTCTTTGCAGAACTATAGGAGCCCCAGTGTCTATATTTTATCTGTTTAATTTTTTAAAAGAAACAGTTCAGTGACTTTCTGCATTGCGTTTATTACATTAAGTGATATCTTTAGCTGAGCAAGGCAGACAAATCACTGATGGCCCCAGCAGGCTAGAGAGGAGTCTCTCCTAAGTCATTCTTTGAACACTCCTAAAAAGCCTCAGTCATCCACAAGTCACACAGTGCTGAGCAGCAGGCCTCTGCTCCTTCTGCACTCCTGAGGGAGGCAAGGAGGAACCACACAGCAGCAGTGAGAAGGGATTACAACACTCTGCGATCATGAACCGTTCTACCCAATGCCTCCTCACACAGAATGGCACACAAGGGTCTCAGAGCACATTTGCAAATGTAAGGAGTTTAAGAAATTTCTCAGAGCTCGAGTACTCAAGAAAAGTCCTAAGGAGCCCACTTGTGAGCATTTAGAACCCCCAAAGGGATTTTCAAATTGAGCTGCTTTTCAGAAAAATGTTCTTCCTTCATCATTGGCATAAATTTGTTCCTAATGTTCACATCATAACACGTGTGTGTGGATTCTCATTTCAGCCAGGCTGACGGTATCTATTTCTGTTTGAAATAGAAATGTGACATAACTATTAATAACTTCAATATTTAAATGTCTGAAATGAGTTACTTAAACTCTAAAATCTAATTTTAAGTGTAACTATTCTCAATTTCCCTCTGAACTGTTTGAGTGCAGTGAATTTTGGTGAGCAGTACTGTTTCAGTTTGTTCACTTAGCAATAATTATTTAGCTTTGTGTAATTCCATTTAATCCCCATTTGAGTTCCAGGTACCAATTTTGCCGTTTCAAATAATACAGATTGCTTCTTAACATTCTGTTCCATGTGCCCACATTTCAGGGAGCCAAATCATGACCTTAGAGCTCGACTAATATGAAAATGGACCATTTGGCAAGCTCCATGGTCAGCTGAAAGGAACCAAAGCCAGCCCTGCCCCAAATGCAAACCGTTGCTTTCCTCCTGATTTTACCATCTTCCCTTCTTTGGGCTAAAATTCTCGTCAATAGGGCCAGTACCATTCACAGTGAATGACATTTTCACTGGAATGTAAAATTTTAGAACTGGACCCTTTGAAATCATGTAGCTCCATCCTTCTCCCTCCTCATCTATCTCACCGTGGCCCAGCCTGTTGCCCCAAACACACACATACTTTATAGACGGAAATAATGAAAAATGAAACAGCAGAGAAGTTAGATGATTTATGCCCTCCTGGGTTTATATGCATTTAGTAGGGGGAAGGGGAAAGATGACAAGCAAATAGATACATAAAACAGCAAATGGAGATCAATTTCATGAGAAAAAAAAAAAACAAGGAGTGAGCCACGTGATGCCCCTGGCTCCAGAGGAGGTGACGTTTGCCGGGTGGGCAGCTGCCCAGGGGAGAGTGAAGCTGGGCTCCTATCTCCTGCCTTCTGTGCAGATAAATTCTAGATGGATTGCAAATTGGAATTTGCTTGTAATGAAACCATGAAAGTACTAAAAGGAAACTGGAAAGGATATTTTTTAATTATCTTTGAGTAGAAGGATGATACAAAATCCAGAAACCAAGAAAAAAAATACAGACACACTCAACAGCATAAAAATAAAAATTTATGAACAAGAAAAAATGGTACCATTTCACTGTCAAGGAGAGTGCCAAAAGCCTTAATATAAGTCAGCAAAGAAAATGCCAAAAGCCCAATGGAGAAATGAGCAAAGAGTTCACAGGAAAGGCAATACATATGGCTCTTGAAAATATAAAAAAATCTCAACTTTACTCATAACAAGAAGGCAAATTACAGCCTAAACTCAAGTTCCGTTTTCACAGCCTGAGACTGAAGTGCGGTGGCTGTGCAGGGACACAGGCGCCCGCGGTTGGTGAACACAGAGCTGGGCACAGCCTCGACCACGGCCCCAGCAAAACAGAAGGTGCACAAACCCCTTGGTCCCGGAGAGTTTCGCTCTAAACGCTCTCAGATGGGCTAGAGGACCTTAGAAACATGTTGATGGCAGCAATATTTTTAATAGACGGAGGAGAAATAATCAATGACTACTACTAAGACCCAGTTTACCATAAAGTAGGCCACCAACACAGCCACACCACTCCCGAGGGAAATGCCTTGAGGGTCTTGTTTATGCTCCTTCTCACCCTGACTCCCTCCTCAGCACCCCCGTCAGGGTCCTGCTCCCACAAGTCGCTCCTGCAAAATGGCCAGCTCCCTCCCGTAGTGAATCCAGCCAGACGCGCTGACGCTCTGCTGCTTGGTGTGGCTCTCCTGATGCCCCCGCCCCGTGCTCTTTGATCCCCCCGCCCCACTCGTGTGAGCTTCTTGCCTCTCCGAGACTCTGGAGACCCTAAATCTGGAGGCTGTGAGCTGTGGCAAGCCGAGGGGTGCCTGGTGCATCTCCTCTCCTCTGACCTGGGCCTCGGGGGTGCGGCAGGGCTGTCATGCCCCTGACTCCGTCCTTCTGATGCAGTGCGCTCAGTGGGCACATTGGGTCCCCACCCCGGACCAAGCCCCTCTTTAATCCACTGGCTTTCACACAAGAAACAGTCCTGCCTCACCAACACATCACATCAGTGATGAACATGTCCAGGCCCAGCGGAACAGCAAGGACCCTGAACTTCATGTGAAGTGAAAGCGTTCCCCTGCCTCCCTAAGGCTTGCCCTGGCCTGCAAACTTCCAGGTGGCCGTGGAAGAAAGTACCTGCTAACCTCAGAGCTTCAGTTCCTGGCCCCTTGGTGGGGTGGGGTGACAGCAGAGTGGGTACAGAGAGGTCTGGGTCAAGTGCTCACTCCAACAGCCCCGCACTAGGCCCTGCGGCCCTGCTCAAGGTTAGTAGCTCTTTCTCGCACACTTTCTTCTCTTCTTTAAGGCTCCTCCTCTAGGAGCATGTGGGTGTCCCTGGGGTGAAATGACCAGTGTCAGTTCATCCTTAGGCACCGGACTGCTGCCAGCGTCCACACCAGTAGGCAGCTGCAGTCTCTTGCTGTGGACGTAGCTTGATATTTAGCAGACAGCCCTTGGGGTGAGGCCACAGAGGTGCCCCCGTCCCGGGGACCAGCACCTCTGCCAGGCTGCAGTGGGAGGCTGGTTTCTCCCCAAATACAGCCCTCCTGCTGCGGGCTTCGCTCGTGCGGTTGAGACATTGGTCCACAGGTGACAAGGGGGACCCAAAGTGTGCGTCATCTCCTTGAAGCCCCTCACTCTGTTTGAAGCCAGAGAGAACCATCCGTCCTCTCCCCGCTGGGGCGCTCACAGGGCACTAAGGACCTGCTCCTTAATTCCCAGCCTACTCACTTTACACCTTCAGGGTGAGAGTTGGGCAAAGTGCAGCAAGATAGACCCTCGCCCTGTCTTGGAGCCCTCCGAGGGAGGTTCAGCACCGCAGCCCTCGGTTTGCACTCTAGGCCCTGAACCTCAGGTTAAATGGAGCCAGAGAATCCCAATTTACCCTGTGGTTACCTCCACCCACCTCCCGACTGAAGGGGCATCATCATCTCTGGGCTGGATGTGCCTTCTGCGCGGCCACTCACCAGTCGTCTCTAGCGCCACCGGCTCTGAGTCCCAGGACTTAAAAGATAGTTACCACCCTCACTTACTTTTTCCACTTCAATGACCTAAAGTCACTCCAAACTTGATGTTTTCAAACTCAGCCTTCATTTTCCCCACACCAAAAACTTCCCTCCCCTGTCTTCCCAGGGCAGAAAACAGTGACAAAGTCCCTCCAGCTCCCGCCCTGCGGGCCCCAGGTGCCTCCCTTACCAGCCACGCACTGAACATCACAGCCTCGCCTTCCATGGAGAAGGGCAATGCTCTGTGTTCCCAAGAGGGCCATGGAGGGCGGGAGACAGGGTGGCACCGGGCATGGTGGCAGAATACCAGCCATGCCGCGCACTGTGGATACCTAAGCACCAGTCTGTCTGTCCAAGGAACGAGAGGTGAGTCAGACACCTGGTCAGGAGAAGCTTCAGTGCGAGAGGACTTGGTTGCCAGGGGCAGCAGGGGAAGGTGTAACCAGGAAACACAAACTGGAGCTTGGACCAGGAGGGAGCGGAGCAGGAAGGTGGAAGCGGGAGGGGCTGGGGCAGGCTGGGGCTGGCTGGGGCCAGGTTTGCCAAGAGCCGTAAAAGACTGGCTGAGGCGTTGAGGGTTCAGATGCAGGTCTGAGAGGCATCGGGTGCACTGAGGAGCAGGACAGTATGGAGGAGGCACTGGTTAGGTAGAAATAGAGTAGAATGAAAATTACTCTAACCACAGTGTGCAGACAGACAGACAGGGCTGAGAAGCCATGGGCAGGGAGGTGAGCAGGAAGTTACTGATGTTACAAAGGCCTGGACTTGGGTGGTGAGAGTGAACATGAAAAGAGGATCATTTGAAGAAAAGACCCACAGACCTGCCCAATTACAGTGAGTGCCATGAGGGCGGGACCACAGATGACCTGCTCTTCCATCCTGATCCGTGGCTCACTGTCTCCATCCTGAAGCCCTGAGACACCAGGGCCCATGTCTGAGAGCCCATAAGCAGCAAGGACAGAGCCAGGGATGCCACCAGGCCCATCAGCTGGCACACGAGAGCCCAGGTACAAGAAGCAGGAGTCCAAAGGCAGAGGGACACTCAGAACCAATGGTTTCTCCCTAGTTTCATACATGGCCTAATAGGTTTCAGTTCCCCCACACCTGCACACTATAGCATTAAACTATAACCAAATTATTTGGTAAGACTTACGGAGTCAAAAATTAATTTTAGACATCAAAATACCCTAAACTTGATTTTCGGAAAGTCGTTTCACCAGGATATAAACCACTTCAATCCTATATGTTGCAAACATAACCAAAGAGCCATGAATTTCAAAGTCAGCACACCACTTGAGAAATGAGTAAGGTACCAGAGGCGGCTTCCCTGATTGTTCACACCTTCTCAGTGTGAACTTGTGCCCATTACCCCAATATTCTCCTGAGACCTCATTCTGTACCTCAACACTTGACTTACTCCAAAAATGTGTTTAAACATATACAGTTGCTTTAAATAAATACTGCTTGATATTACTAAACAGATGCAAAAGAATAGCATCCTATAAGTTCTCATAAAAATCCAAATAAGGAAACTGAAAAGAGATTCCTTAACCATGCTGAAAGATATTTCACAAAATGAAAGATAACCTCTTGGGATTACTAAGAATGTATTAATCAAAAAAGTAAAGCCCACCAAGATAGCCATAAAAATTCTTTTATGGCTAAAATAGCTCATTAGAGAGGGACTAAGAGGGAATAGGAGTAGTCTGTACATGCTGCTCTCATGGAGAGGCTTGGAGAGGCAAGTGGATGTCCACCTTAAGATCAACCACCTAGGAGAGAGCACTGCAAGTCAAAAGAGAAGCGACAGGAGGCACCCAAAGTGAAGGAGAAGACAGAGAGGCAGGCTGCTCTGTGGTTTAGAGGTACACAGGAAAGATGAGCACAAACACAGAAAAGGCACAGAGGAGAGGATCCCAGGACTCCACACTCTCCCCCACTACCATTGCTGTACAAGCTGCAGGAGGAACCCTCCACTGCAGAAGGCCACGGGACTGACAGAGGGAGCTATCTGAAGACTGTGCAGTGGCATTGCTCTGGAGAGAGGGCATAGTGGTGATCCACTGGCTCATGAACCCTACGTGCTGTGGTTGCTGCCATTTTAAAATCCCAGGCCCAGAGTGTGGCCTCTATCCAGGAATCAGATCAGTTGCTACTGCCTCCCCACTGGGAAGCCAGGCAGGAGTCCTGTGAGCAGGAGCCACACATCCCCACTGCAGCTGGGGGATCTGGGAAGGCTGACAATGGGCAGGGCTACACTCAAGCCAGTTCCCTCCTGCTGACAAATGCTGCTGCCTGAGGATCTGATCTCCAGCCAACGCAGACCATCAGCTGGTGCCACCCACAGGCATGGATGAGCTGCAAGAGCCAAAAACACCACTGCCCATGAATCCAATCCAGGCAGCTCTCAAGCCAGCACAGGCTAACATTCACCACTCCCAACAGAATGAGGTAGGGCATTCACTCACTCTGCAATGCAGGGACCACCAGTGACAACCACAGAGGAAAGGCAAGGCAGGAGACACAGGGGAGCAGCAGTGTTAAACACTCAAAGTGCATCTGCCCATCTTATCCTGGGTCAGTCCTCCAGAGTAGGACACAAGTATGCCATCCAGGGACCTCTCCTTCTCTGCACTAAGTAGGAAAGCTCCCAGCAGAGAAGAACAAGTGCATCACAAGCTTATCTGTCTTGAGCTGAAAGAAGAAATTTCCGGTGAGAAGGAACCAGAATAAGAACTCTGGCAACATGAAAAAAAAACAAGCTGTTTTGACACCCCTCAAAAGATCACAATAGATCTGTAGCAAAGGACTCCAAGCTAAAGGAAATTGTGAAAATGTCAGAGATGGAATTCAGAATATGGATTGCAAACAGGATGAACAGGATTGAAGAGAAAGTTGAAAACCAAAACAAATAAGCCAAAAAATGTTTTCAGAATATAAATGAAAAAAATGAAAAACTCACTAAAAAGGTAGAAAAAATAAGAAAAGATACAACAGAACTTAAAAAAATGAAAGAGTTATTTAGGGAATTTGAAAATACAGCAGAAAGTTTCAACAGCAGTCTAGACCAAGCACAAGAAAAAAATCTCAGAGCTTGAAGACAAGGTTTTCAAACTAATCCAATCAAAGAGGCAGAAAAAAGAATAAAGAATGAACAATCAGTCAGAGAAGTATGAGACTATCAAAAGTGGGTCAATATAAAAATTATAGGTATCCCTGAGGGAGAAGAAGAAAAAGTAAAAAGCACGGAAAACTCATTCAAGGGAGTTATTGAGGAAAACTTCCCTGGTATCATCAGAGATTCAGATATCCAGATACAAGATGGTCATTGAACACCAGGAAGACTCATAACAAATAAGACATCTTGAAGACACATAGTCATCAACCTTGTCAAACTCAAAATAAAGGAGAAAATTCTATAAGCTGCAAGATGAAAGCAGTAACTAACCTATAAGGAAAACTCATCAGGCTAATAGCAGACTTCTCAGTGAGACCTTACAAGCCAGAAGGGTTGGGGACCCATTTTTAGTCTTCTTAAAGATAACATTTGCCAGCCAAGAATTTTGCACCCTACAAAACTAATTTTCATAGATGGTAGAGAAATAAAGACTTTTCTAGACAAGCAAACACTAAGACAATTTGTCACTACTAGACTCGCCCTAAAGGAAATACTTAAAACTGCATTATACATGAGCAGCACAATAGATACACACTGGTATAAAAACAACCAAAAGTTAAAGCTCACAACTCTTATAAAAAAGTGACACAAGAGAAAAACAAAGCAACTAGGTATCTTTCAACATGATGAACAGAATAATATCTCACATATTAATATTAATATTGAACATTTGATGGTCTGAATGCTCCACTTAAAAGATACAGACTGGCTGAATGGATGAAAAACCACACTCCACGTATATGCGGACTCCTTGAAATCCTACTAACTAGCAAGGATTCTCATAGACTCAAGGTAAAGGGAAGGAAAAAAATATTTCACACAAATGGAAACCAAAAGCAAGCAGGAGTAGCTATTCTCATATCAGATAAAATAGACTTTAAATCAACAAGGCCAAAAAAAAAAAAAAAAAGACAAAGACAGTCATTATATCTTGGTAAAGGGAGTAATTCAGCAAGAAGATATAATAACCCTAAAAATGTATGCATCTAATAGAGGAGTTCTATGGGATATAGTAAAAGTAGTTCTAAGAGGGAAGTTCATAGTCTTAAATGATTACATCAAAAAGACAGAGAGATCACAGGTAAACAACCTCATGTCACACCACAAGGAACTAGAAAAAGAAAAAGAAATCAAATCCAAAGCTAGCAGAAAAAAAGAAATAACAAAGCTCAGAGCAGAACTAAAAGAACTGAAAATCAAAAACAAAAAACAAAAACAAAACAAAAAAACAAAGGATCAATGAAACAAAAAGTTGGTTCTTTGAAAAGATAAACAAAATTGGTAGACCACTAGCTAGATTAACCAGAAATAGAAGAGAAAGGACTCAAATAAGCTCAATCAGAAATGAAAAAGGAGATATTACAAATGATTCAACAGAAATACAAAATATCATCTATGACTACTATGAAAACCTCTATGCACACAAACTAGAAAATCTACAGGACATGGATATATTTGTAGAAACACATAACCTCCCAAGCTTCCTGAATCAGGAAGAAATAGAAATCCTGAACAGACCAATAATGAGTAGTGAGATTAAAACAGTAATGAAAACTTCCCCAACAAAAAAAAGCCTTTGACCAGATGCATTCATAGCCAAATTCTATCTACCAGACTTACAAAGAAGAATTGGCACCTATTCTACTAAAACTGTTCCATAACATCGAGAAGGAGGGAATACTCCCTTATTCTACAAAGCTGGTATCAATCTGTTATTAAAGCCAGTAAAGGACACAACATAAAAAGAAAACTACAGACCAATATTCCTTATAAACATAGACGCAAAAGTTCTCAACAAAATGCTAGCTTCAGTTTGAATTCAACAGCATATCAAAAAGATAATTCGTCATGATCAAGTGGGTTTCATCCAGGGATGTAAAAATGGTTCAATATACAAAAATCAATAAATGTGATTCACCATATAAACAAAATTAAAACCAAAGACCATGTGATCATCTCAATAGATGTGGAAAAGGCATTCAATAAAATCCAGCACCACTTCATGATAAAAAAACCTCAACAAACTTGATATAGAATGAACATACCTAAAAATTTTAAAATCTGTATATGACAAACTCACAGCCAACATCATACTGAATGGGGAACAGTTGAAATCATTCTCCCTAAAAACCAGAACAAGACAAGGGTGCCCACTGTCACCACTTCTATCCAACATAGTACTGGAAGTCCTAGCCAGAGCAATCAGGCAGAGAAAGAAAGAAAGTGTATCTAATTGGGAAAGAGAAGGTCATATTATCCATTTGCCAACAACGATATGATCTCATACCTGGAAAACTCTAAAGACCCACCAAAAGACTCCTGGAATTGATAAATAAATTCAGCAAAGTCTCAGGTTACAAAATTAATGCATGTAAATCAATAGCATTTCTACATACTAGTAACAGTCAAGCTAAGGGTCAAATCAAGAACTCAATACCATTTACAGTAGCTACAAAGAAAATATAATACCTAGGAATATACTTAACCAAAGAGATGAAAGATCTCTACAAGGAGAACTACAAAACACTGATGAGAGAAATCATAGTTGACACAAACAAATGGAAAAACATCCCACGCTTGTGGATTGGTGTAATCAACATTGTTAAAATGCCCATAGTGCCCGAAGTGATTTACAGATTCAATACAGTCCCTATCAAAATACCAATCTCATATTCCACAAAACTAAAAAAAACAATTCTACACTTCACTTGGAACCAAAAAAGAGCCTAATTAGCCAAAGCAATCTTAAGCAAAAAGAACAAATCTGGAGGGATAACATTACTTGGCTTCAAATTATACTACTAAGGTAAGTAATCAAAACAGCATGATACTGGCATAAAGGTAGAGACACAGACCAATGGGACACAGAAGAGAACCCTGAAATAAAAGTATATAGCTATGACCAACTGATCTTCCACAAAGCAGACAACAACATACCCTGGGGAAAGGAAGCCCTATTCAATAAGTGGTGCTGGGAAAACTGGACAGCCACATGCAGAAGAATGAAACAGGACCCCTATCTCTCATCATATACAAAAAATAATTCAAGATGGATAAAAGACTTACATGTAAGGTATGAAAACAAAAATTTCTAGAAGAAAATGTAGGCAAAACTCTTCTAGACATCAGCCTAAGCAAGAAATTTATGAGGAAGACCCCAAAGGCAAACACAGCAATAACAAAAATAAATAAATAGGATTTAATTAAATTAAAAAGCTTCTGCACAGCCAAAAAAAAATCAATAGAGTTAATGGACAACCTATAGAATGGGAGAAAGTATTTAGAAACTCTACATCCAATAAAGGGCTAATATCCAGAATATACAAAGAATACAAACAAATCAGCAAGAAAAAAAACAAACCTGATCAAAAAATGGGCAAAGATGTGAACAGAAGTTTTTTGAAAGAAGATAGACAAATGACCAACAAACATATGAAAAAATGCTCAATATCACTAGTCATTGGGAAAATGCAAATTAAACCACAATGGGACATAACTTCAACGCCTGTCAGAATGGTCATTATGAAAAAGTCAAAAAACAATAGATCCTAGTGTGGATGCAGAGAGAAAAGAATGTTTATACACTGTTGGTGGGACTGCAAATTCGTACAAACTCTATGGGAAACAGTATGGAGGTTCCTTCTAAAAGAAGTCATTTTATCAAAAGACACCTGCACTCAAATGTTTATAGCCCACAATTCACAATTACAGAGATGTGCAATCAACCTAAATGCCCAACAGTTCGTGAGTGGATAAAGAAAATATGGTATATATATCATGGAGTACTACTTAGCTATAAAAAGGAATGAGATAACCTCTTTTGCAGCGACTTGGATAGAACTGGAGATCATTATCCTAAGCGAAGTTTTTCCAGAATGGAAAAAGAAACAGCACATGTTCTCACTAATAATTGGGAGCTAAATGATGGGCACACATAGGCACAAAGAGATGTAAAGGATATTGGAAACCAAGAAGCTGGGAGAGGAGGGGTGAGTGGTAAAACCTTACCTATTGGGTCCACACTATTCACACTTTACTCTGGTGATGGGCACATAACAGCCCCAACTTAAGCATTATACAAGGTATCCATATAACAAAAACATTTGTACTCCCATAATACTTTGAAATGTAAAAAAATAATAAATTTCACTTGAGGTAAAAAGTGGTGCCACAGACATCTTCATTTGACAGATCAGGGACTTGCTTTATTCTTATGAACATTGCCATTGAAATTTTTTTCTCCTTTAATATTCTAACAGTTGGTTTAGAAAAAATCTTCTATTTCCAAATTAACTGCTTCCTGACACTGATATACCAATCAAGAGGAGAAATGCACACTCCTTCATTGTTCCTTCAGGCAGATGGAATTTCATAAATAAGTCAAGTTCTCAGACAATAAGGAGGGAACCACCAAACTGTGCCATACTGCAGGGGAGATGGCCCCAAGGCCTAAAGAGGACCACTGAGAAGCTAGACCTCTGAGGGGCTGGATGGGGCTGCCCAACACAGCATAGAATCCAAAGACCCAAGGAAACCCTGCACAAATCTGTCTTCACTGCCAGTTTTTAGGAATTACTTATCTTTTTAGAAAGATGCATCTTCTGAGATCAAACACCACAGGCTGTAAAGAACCTAATTCTGCTGAAATCTGCTTCCTTAGTAGCAAAGCATGAATACAGGAGAATTGAGCCACCCTGGCTTCCAGACGTCTGTCCTCTGGAAACACACACCAAGAAGAAAAGAGGATGCTGTGGAGTTTGACACCATGCCAGGCCTTGTCCTCAGTGCTCTCAAGGTGTTGTCTCATAACCTCACACACCCTAGAGTTGGGAACCATTTGTGCCCATTTTACAGATAAGGAAATGGAGACCCAGAGACGTTAAGTGACATGCCCAAGATCATACAACCTGCAAGTTGTCTGCACCTGGACCAGAACCCAAGGAGGAACCCCACTGCCACAGATCCAGGGCCCACACAGCAAGCAGTCCTCAGAGGGACTGCTCTCTCTAAGCCTGTCTTCATGTCCCCAGCAGGGACACCCACAGCATGACTTGGAATCTTAAAATCCTTGAATCACTGAATCATATAAGACCATTGACATCCTCAACACCAATTCAAATCCACCAAAGAGCTTAAGGGATGTGTGAGATGGCTTCCTGGGGACCAGAAACCAGAGCCACAACATCCAAAACGCCACCTTGAGTGGATAAACCCACCATGGGAGACAACGGAAGAGTGCTCAGCAGTGAGAAAAACCAGACCACCCACACACAACACGAGTGAGTCTGACACAATCATGCTACGCAACAGACACCAGACGAAAGAGCATGTGCTGCGAGACTCCATTCGTATCTACAGCAGCAGGCGTGCCCACTAGCCTCAGTGAGGAAGCAGACTGGGGGTGCTGGCGGGCTGCGGGGGAAGGCAGGCAGGGAAGCAGCGATTGCGGAAGAGCCCTGGTGATGAAGATCCGCATCCTGAGTGTGGCAATGGTGCCAAGGGTGCACGTGTCACAAGGTACCAAACTGCACATTTCTGAAATGTGGAATACAGCAGTATTCCATTTATGATTCAGAAAAGCCATTTAAAACTCCCACCTTGCCTTTGTGCTATGATGTCATACCATGAGGTCCTACTTGGTTTTTAATCTAAGAAAGAGAAACAAAGGCAGACAGTCTCATGGGACGCCCACACGGTCCTGGGCAGACAGGGCGTGACAGTCGGAACGCAAGCACAAGTGAGGCTCTGGGCAAAGGCCACTCGGCTCTTACTAACTACACACTGTGGGGAAAATCACTTAACTTCCCTGAGCTTGCCCCACTTCACTTGTAAAACGGGAATAAAAAGGTCATTTTGCAGAGGAAATGAGGTGACTGAGTGACGTGTTTAGCACAGATCTTGGAACAGAACACCCAACCCCCCATTATCTGTGTACCCCCAGAAAACTGCCCCCAGCCTCTCCTCTGGCACCAGGGCAGGGGAGGGCACCGTGTCCGTCTTGACCCGCATACTGGGGGCTCCTCCCAGTGCTGAGCAAGCCCATCCTCCTTCCCTTCCCGCCAGCGCAGCGGTCGCCTGTGGGCTCCAGCAGCGCCGGCGCCGTCCCCCCACTGCGCTCTGGACCTGGGGCGCCCTCCTCCACGAGCCTTTCCTTCTCTAGTAGCCCTGCCGCTGCCGCAGCAGGGGGCCACGAGGGGCCGTTCTCTGACCACCTGGGCTTCCTGGTTGCTTGTCTACAGGCACACCGTCCTTCTCAAGGAAGTGGCCAGAACTTTACGCAGACCTCAGGGCCAGCGTCTCAGATCTGACTGTACTTCTATTGCTGCTGCCCAGAGTGATGGCTTGTGCAAGCTTGCGTCATCTACACAAGCACAGAGAACTTAAGAGACGGCTAGTCTTCCCCCATCTTCTATCCCTACAGGGGACACAGCTCAGCCACTGTCTCCCTTCCTGAACCAGTGCAGGCCTCTGGAGACCTAAGGCAGGAGTTGACATTTCGATGTCCTCAATTCGGTCATGTGAGTGTCCCTGGCTCTTCCAGCCAGTGGAGTTCCATTGCTGTCATTCAGCATTTCCCGGATCCCCCCAGCTTCTTGCATCAACTGCCAATTTTATCAACATTTCCTAACCCTCCAATAAAAATTGACGGGTGGGGAGTCAGTCTCTATCCTGCCCCCTACTTCCGATGCCATTGCAAGCCACTGGTTGTTTCACCTGTGCTTCTGACCAACCAGCTATGAAAGGGGGTTCCCACAAATCCCTCCTTGGATTTGATTAATTTGCTAGAGCAGCTCACTGAACTCAGGGAAACACGTTTATTGGTGTCTTATAAAGGATATTACAAGGGATAGAATAAAGAGGTGAGTAGAGTGAGGTATGAGGAAGGGGTGTGAAACTCCATGCCCTCCCCGGGCACACGGCCCTACAGGAATCTCCTATCCCGGGAGCTCCCCAAACCCTGTACTCTCGGATATTTGTGGAGGCTTCATGACGTAGACGTGTTTGATTAAATCATCAGCCATTGGTCACCAACTTAATTTTCAGCCTTTCTCCTGTCCCCAGAGGTTGGGGTGGGGCTGAAAGTCTCCCCAGTGACAAGCCCCATCCTGAAGCTACCTGGGGGGGTAGGGGGGGCTGCCAGCCAACAGTCAACTCACTGGCATACAAAAAGACACCACTGGAAAATGATAAGGATTTTAGGAGCTATAAGCCAGGAAACCAGACTACATATGTATTTTACAATACACGATATCCAAATCAAAGCTGCTTGCAGACGTTATCCTGCAGAACTGAAAGAAGAGTGTTAGTCATTGGAGGCATATTAACTGATCCTAAGATAGATTATACATAGATATATATGTAAACATATGCATATATGTATGTACACACAGATGAGCCCTCACCCCTGCCGTGTGCACACAGCCATCCAGGACACGGACATCTGTGTGTCAGCCATGGCTGCCATGCACAGATCCTCAGAAAGTCCATAGTGAAATGGAATTAAAACTAATTTTTCTATTTTCCAGTCAAGGAGACTGCAACAAAGTCAGCCACATAACAGTAAAATGGTTGTCAATGAGCAAATACCAGAAGCACTTTCATCCAGGGAAGCCAAGTCATGTTCCTGAGTCCTGAGCTAAAGGCGGCCCTGCCACGGCTGATCTGTCCGGCGCTGGCCCCTACATTAGCAGGAACCAGTGTGGAACTTCTGTGCGAGACAACTGAGCAAATGAGAACAGACCAGAACTTGGTGTAGAACCTCAGTTCAGGCTCCTGTGCCCACTGTGCAGCTGACGCCAAACACCGTGACACCGGACCCTGGAGACAGAGAAAGGTTTATTCGATTTGGCAAAAGCGACAGGCCAGAAGGACAAATCTCTCAGATGCATCTTGTTCCAGAGATGAGGCAGGGAGTTTTGTGCCGGGCAGAGGGTAAGGCCAGGGAAGTCTTGCTTTTGGTCCTAGTAACACCTTGAGCAAACAGACGTCGGCATTGGGCAGCTGCTAGTGGAAACTTTCTCAGGGTCATTCGTTCCCTCTGCAAAACAAACTCATGGCATTCTCCTCCTGACCCTGGAGTTACCTCTTCCTGCTTGAAAGGGAAGAAACACCATCAGCAGTTAAAAATTACTGTGAGGACAAGGGGTGGTGGGCAGGAAGCAAGCGGTCAATGTGTGTAAACAACCCATCAAGGACCTAGTCCAATTTCACATTGCTTTGGTCATTAAAAAATGCTGGGGTAATTAAATCCCAAGGGACCCAGCTACAAACTCTCCCCTCCCGCAGCCGACCTCTGAGCTGCTGGGGCGGGGGACGGGCAAGGGCACTTTAGCCAGCCCCTCGCTGCTCTGTGTAGAGGTGGTTGGGGGGGTCCAGGGCCATCTCAGTACCCAGGCAGCTGAAGGGGGTGGCTCCCGAGAGCCCACTTCTTTTGGTGGTCTACCTTGCTTGCCCAAAAACACCCTCCTTTGTCCACATTTTAAGTGTTTATAGGACAATTACAGACTATTATCACTATTATAAACTAACTCTAGAAAATGCACAACACGGAAGAAATACAAGACACCAAAGTACGCACTTCTAGAATAAATACTCCACGGACACATTTTTTTTTAAATATCTTTAATATCAGAAAAAGAGGTACAATGCAATCAGCAGAAAGGCCACCAGAAAAGAGAAGGGAGGGCGCACTGAGGTATGGGGAGACGTTGACGGGGCAGCCAGAGGGGAAGGGGCTCTGGGAGGACAGGCGGAGGGAGGGGGGAGGGAGAGAAAGCGGCGAGGAAGCAGGCTCAACGTCACAGCAGAAGTGTTCAGAGCCAGAAAAGCCGGGGAGGCCCCAGCAGGGGCCAGGGGACAAAAGCAGCAGAGCCTTTCTGGGTGCCAGCACACCTGCAAGGCAAGAGCGGAGATTTCGGTTTATTTCTGTCATCTAAGAACCACGATGTTAACAGTCTGCAAACCTTCCTGTTGGAGGCGCGCTTCCTGGCAGTGTCACCAGGAGGCACTGCCAAGTCTGCACTGCTGCTCTGTGGCAGCCGCCCGCCTGGGCGGTTCCGCTGGAGCGCGGCAGACCTGCCTGTCCCGCATCGCTCCTGCCCTCTGACCTCTGTCCATGTCAGTGAGTCTATGTGGATGTGGAAAAAAAGCCCATAGACTGAACTGGGGGAGGAAAGAGGGCACGAGGGGACCTTTGGAAGAGCCCGAGTGACACCCAGCAAAATGCCCAGAAATGTGTCGGCAGGGTGCTGCGTGGGAGGGGTCCTGGAGTTGGGAGTAGAACAGGAGGGGCAGGAGGGACCTGGGACGTGGAGGCAGAGTGCCTGGCGCTTTGAGAACCAGCTCCAGATCCAAAGCTTTCGTGCCCCTTGGGGAGCCAGCACTGGCCCGAGGAGGGGGGAGAGCAGACCCCGTCCCCACAGCAGCCCGGAGATGACCACCAGGTTTTCTGCCCCCAGCTCACTGAACCATCAGGCCTAAGATGCAGGAGCAATCATTCCCATTTGGGAAAAATAAATCATAATAAAAGGAATTAAACTCAGAAAATGTTCTTAACTCTTCCCAGAATCACATGATATTGGTGGAGTCAAGATCTGAATTTAGATCTTCCAGGCTCTAGAGCCACCTTTCCGCAGGTCCTGAGTCTTCTCAGAGGCATGAGCACGGGGAGGGGGACAGCTGGGAGGAGCCCCTGGGTGCCCCGCCTCAGTCAGTCCCCACGATGGCCCCGGAGGCACCATAACTCTTGGAGGGAGCAGTGAGGAGGCCCCCAAGGGCCACAGCAAGTGAGAAGCAGGGCTCCTGGAGCCCGTACCCAGAGGCCACCTGAGATCACGTCCAGTCACCTACTGGAAGGGGCAGTGTTCTGAGAGTCGGCTCTGCGGAGCACGCCAGGCAAGGCCCCAGAGCTCTTTGAAACACTAGCACACTTGCCCTGCCTTTAGCAGCCACCAGGCACACCCTCAGGCCCACGAACAAATGCACAAATGCACCAACACACGGAGCCCTGGAGCCAGGCCCTGCGGAAGGCATCTCATGCGATTTTGCCACAGTGTGAGGGACAGGTGTGGCCATTACCCCAGGTGAGGGTATCTCCCCCCACCCATTTCTCCGTCCTCCAGAGGCAAGCGTGGTCCAGTACGTTGGCCATGACCACGAAGCCAGCTCTTGAACTGAACCCCTCTGTGACATAAGAAAATGAGACTAGATGCACAGACTGACGAGATGTGACAAATAGTACCCAGCCAAACACTACCTGATGCAGAACAGGTAAGACTCGGGGCCTTCGGGTATGAGGTTAGAGGTGCGCGGCAATTCTGCACCTGAGTGCAGGATTGGTCCTTACAGTCTTGGCTGGGTGCTCTGTTAAGAAGGATGCTGAGGTCATTGTGTTCAATGCCACACCTGCCACTTTAATGCCACCTCTGCAGGGGAGGTTCCCTTAGGAGGCCAGGCCTTCAAGGAGCCTTGCAGGCTGAGGTCTGAGAGAGAAATGATAAGAGACACGGGGCTGGCCCAAGTGGACCGGGCGTGCACTGGGCTGAATGCCCTGGACAAGGACCCACAATGGGGAACCAGAGAAAGCAGGCAAGGAACCAACATGGGTGTCATCATAAATGCTGCGCACGATAACATTCCTAAAGAGACTTCAGAAATTAAAACTACTAGAACTGATAGAAGGGTTTGGTAATTTAGAGGAAAATAAGGAAGAATCTTTTCCCTCGAATAGAAATGGAAACTGGCAGGCGGGGAGCACACCCAGGATATGCCGTACAGGTATCACGTAACAAGTTGAGCACGGCCTGTGTGAACACTTACGGAGAGACATAAAACAAGATCTGAGTAAAGGAAGACTCACGCCGTCCCCAGATAAGATATATAAGATATACATGTAAATTCTCCCCAAATGAAAAAATATATTTAATTCAATTATACTTGTAGTCCTAATGAGACCTTTTTGCACTGAACAATATGTTACAGTATATAAGAAGTTTCAAAAATTGTGAAGAAATTTTCAAAAGCAATAAGAAAGAATATCAAGGTGTAACATGTCCTTCCAGATAATAACGTGATCATAGTATTACCAAAATCAGAACTATAAGTTATTGGCACTTAGAAAAAAAATGTATCAGTGGACTGAAATAAAGTGTTCAGAAACATGTCAAGTGTATATTGTAATTTGATGTAGGATAAGGTGGCACTCAACACAGTGGGGAGATTTTGGTCTAATTGGCTATCTTACTATAGGTGAATTAAAGATATATTAATTCTTGAATTAATATATCTTTTGGTCTAATTGGCTATCTTACTATAGGTGAATTAAAGATAGATATAAAAGGTAAAGTAAATGAAAATATTAGAAGATCTGTTTGATCTATAGTAAGAGAACTATTCAAGACGGAGACACCACAAACCACAAAGGAATGGATGATAGATGTAATAAACATTACATAATGTCTAATACACATTTTTTAAATGTTATGGCAAAGTGTTTTCAGCACATATAAAATACACAAAAATCTCCTACAAATTGATAAGAAATTAAAGAAGAACCCAGTAGAAAAATGGACAAGTGATATGAGCAGGTAATTCACAAAAAAAGGAAATGAAACTAGCCAGCAAATAGATGTGAGAAGATGTTTATCTTTCAGGCACTCAAAAAGCTCAAAGGGAAACAACAGTATCTATTATTTTGACCATAAAACTGACAAAAATTGACAACACTAATATCACCCAATGCTGCAAAGCTGTGAAGACAGGGCCGCTTTCCTAAACTGCAGGTGACAGTGTGAAGCTCAGAAGTCGTGGCAGTGGCCCTGCCTTGGAGTCTGTCCCTGGGAGCCAGCCCAGCACAGAAGGGTGCAGAGACGTAGGGAGTGCTCACACCACTGCTTTGCCCAGCAACACAAAGCAAAACTGGGAAGCATTGACTTCATTATCATATAGCCATAATGATTTGCTGTTATGAGAAATAAGGATTTCAACCCAAATCTACTGATAACATTCAAGCAAAAAGCAAACTGTGGAGTAATTGGTGTGGTGTGATTCCCATTTTTAACATAAAAGAAGGAGGGCTCATGTGCATGTGTGCGTGTGTGTGTGTCTGTGTGTGAATACGAAAAAAAATAGACAGCCACCAGCTATTAACATTGGTTATCTTTTTTTAAAAAAATTATTGTTAATTATTATGGATACATAATAATTGTATAACACTGGTTAACTTTATCTTTTTCTCTACTCCTCCATATTATTTGACTTGTTACAATAAGCATCTATTGTTTTAACAGAACAAAAAAAGAACTATTTTAAAAAGGAAATAAAAAAATCAGTCCATGTTGTTGCATGCGTTGGCTGCTCATTCCTTTTTATTGGTGAGTAGTGTTTATAGCATGCACATACCAGGATTTGCATATCTGTTCACTAGTTTTTGGACAACTAGGCTATTGTTTGAGTCTATTACAAATAATGCTGCTACGAACATAGACATAATATGGACATGTTTTTATTGCCATATAGTGTGGTAAATTAATATTTAACTTTATAATAAACTGTCCACTTATTTTTCTAAGTGCCTGTACCATTTTGCATTTCTACCACGCATGACATGCAACAACATACTGACTGAAAGAAGCCAGGCACAAAAGACCTTAGATAGAATGATTCCATTTATACAAAACTCCAGGAAAGGCAAAATTATAGTGTTATCAACTTCTGTGGTTGCCTGGGGCAGGTTTGGAGAAGGCTACTGACTGCAAAGGGGCACAAAAGAATTATAGAGGCTGGTAGAAATGTTCTGTACCTTTATTGTGTTGTTAGTAAACACGGTACAAATACTCACGAAACTGCACATTTAAAGCAGACTGATTTTATTTATGCAAATCAGAGCTTAACAAAGTTAGGGGAAAAATTATAGCTACACAAAATTTTTTTTAATGAAATAAGAAACAGCCTTTGACCCGGCAGCTGCACACTGAGGCGTGTGTCCAGGAGAGACGAGTGCGCGTGTGCAAAGCAGGCACGCGCAGCAACGTGCGCAGCGGCTCCGCGGCAGTCACACCCGCTGCGACGCTGCTGGGCAGCGATAGACAGCAAACCACGGGGACAGACAACACCGGGACGGAAGGTCACGCAGGAAAAGGTGAGGGAAAGAGACACGCCCCACACACAGACACACAGCATCTTCCACTTATGAGAGCTTCACAGACAGGCCCATGAGTGGAGCGGAGAGAGTGGGCTGGAGGTGGTTTGAGGAGGGGTGCTCCTGGCTGGGAGGGCACAGGGTGCTTTCTGCAGGCTGGAACGTTCTGATCCGGGTGACAGTTACATGGGAATGCGCATGCACATGTAAAACCCGATGAACAATGCCCTTAAGATGTGCGCACTCTATAAGAGCTATGCCATACAGCAACAAATTAATATTGAAATATAAAAATAGAAATAAAAATAGCAAAACCACCAGGCAGCAGGCTTGGGATGTAATTTCTATGTCATCAGGGGCCATTATAGCTTTTGAAGCTAGAGAAGAACAAGTTGAAAGTGAGTTTGGAACAGGAATGTGGTATTTTTCAGAAAGCCCTGGTGGGAGAAGAGTTGTCACGTTCTCAGGGGACAAGAGGACCTCAACCCCTGTGGTGAAGCAGCCAGGCCTGAGAAGGCCTAAGGCAAGATGGAGGAAAGGCAGGAACCCAAGAACCATTTCAAAGACAAGCATGCACAATTTGGAGACAACTGCAAGCCTGGTGACTGGGCAATATCGTGCCAAGGGCAGGAAGATTGTAAAAGTAGCAATAGCAGCCACAACAATAGTGTTAACTATAATGAGTCCGTAGCCCTGTTCTATGACTTTGAGAGTATCAGTCTTTTAATATTGCAGCTATCATTACAACCTCCATTTTATAGGTGAGAATCTGAGACCACAAAAAGTAGCCTGTCTGAGCTCACACAGCAGGTATGGGAGGTCACAAGTGGGTCTGGTTTGCAGCAGAAGCCCTGTGTGTTAGAAGACAGGGAGCTCGGTCTGAGACACCTGGTATTAGAGTCTGAGCAAACTCCCGTGCCCAAGAGGAGATTGATGCCAGTTCACATGCTGAGGACTCTAGGATGATGAAGCATGATACATATGCAAAACATCATTCCTGCTAAAGCCACAAAGAGATACCACCTCACACTCATCATGATGGCTATTAACAAAAAACAGAAAATAAGAGTTGGTAAGGACAAGGAGAAATTGGAACCTTGCACATTGCTTATGGGAATGTAAAATGCTGCAGTAGCCACTATGGAAGATGTTTTGGTGGTTCCTTAAAATGTTAGGCATAGAATTACCATATGATCCAGCAATCTCCCTTCTGCATATAAAGCCAAATGAATTGAATGCGAGACTCAAGCAGATATTTCTACACCCATGTTCATAGCAGCACTATTCACAATAGCCAATATAGAGAAACCACCCAATTGCTCATCAACAGATGAATGGACAAACAGAATGTCATATATACAGACAGTGGAATATTATTTGGCCTTAAAAAGGAAGAAAATTCCAACACATGCTACAACATGGATGCCTTGAAGACATTATGCTAACTGAAATAAGCCAGTCTGAAAAGACAAAGACTGTGTGACTCCACTCATGTGAGGACCCTAGAGCATTAAATTCATAGAGACAGGAAGCAGAATGGGGGTAGCCAGGGGCTGAGGGGAGGGAAAAGTGGGGAGTTGTTGTTGGATGGAGACAGTTTCAGTTTTGCAAGATGAAAAAGTTCTAGAGATGGATGGTGATGATGGCTGCACAACAAAGTAAATGTAGTTAATGCCATTACACTGTCCACTTGAAATGGTTAAATGGTAAACTTTATGTGATATATATTTTACCACAATTTTAAAAATAAGTAGCAATTAAGTAAAAGCCAAAAAAGAAAAAAGAAATCAATCCTGTTAAAGCCAGACACCAAGGGCTGTGGACATAGTCACAAAGGCCTTTGCCATAGCCTGATACAAAACTCTAGCATGCCTCCATCTCCAGCTGAGGACAGAGTTTCATATTTCATATTTCCCCTTTCTTCATTCTAAGCATAATTAGACCTTCAGTATTTCCTGTCAAATTCATCACCATTGTGTGATGCATTTTTATGCCTATAATGATAGAATTCCTGCCTGCGGCTATAAATAATTGAGCGAAGGCACTTTCAAACCTGGGTGGTAACCTGCATCTCACGGCCGCAGGTGGGCTCCGCCAGCACTCCCTGCCCTCCCTGCTATTAAAAGGCTCTGTGGGCGTCGACTGCATGTCAGAAAGTGCCACCTCATAAGTAAGCAAATCATAGCTAAAAAGTAATAAATAGCACAAATATAGCTATGCACATAGATTGCCAATGATCCAGTTCTACTCTACTACACACATAAACACTGAACATGGATGAGAGTCTTATTCAGATGAGAATGAGAAGTCAACCAAACACACAAAAATGTTACCTGCTACTAAGTATGCGTGAGATGATCTGAGATTCCTCGAAAACCAGGAAATCATTACTTGCTTGGGTCCCTGAGGTAGCAGAAGCCCAGATACCCCGAGGCAGGCCCCACCCACCCTGCAGGAGGTCTGTGCTTTGACTTGGCCAGCAGTGAATGTCAAAAGCTCACGAGCTAATCTGCATTAATATGATAACGTATGCACTCAACATACAATTAAATTCGTACATTGACATTATTACTTAATATTAGGAGTAACAGAAAATGAAAGGCACAAAATTTTGTATAAAGTGTGATTGCAAATATGTGGAAAATTAAGTGAAAACTCCACCCCCTTTTTCGTACATTCCTTTGTTTTCTGGAATTTCTCTAGTATGTACGTGTTACTTTTATAATGAAAAAACCATTACTTCTAAGGCATGTGGCTCAGTGTAGAGCAGCAGTTTTCACTCCCAGGGGACATGTGGCAAAGTCTGAAGACAGTTTTGATCCGCACAGTGTTGGCTGCGCCATGCTACGGGCGCTAGCGGGTAGAGGTCAGGGAACTTACTGCTAAACATCCTAAAATGCACAAGACAGCTGGTCCCAAAGGTGGACCCTGCCGAGGTGAAGCCCAAGTGTAGGGCCTTCTCTCTCCCGCAGGGGCTCCCAGCCCGCAGTGCCTGGGGGCGCCTGCTCCCCTGGCAAACGCCTCACGCGCCCTGCGGTCTTGCGAACGTGACGAACGTGACGAACGGGACTCGGCGGAGGAAGAGGAGCCTTCCCGGGAGGGCAGGGGCCGTCTGCACCCTCCGCACACACCGGGGCGGCGGCGGCGGCGGCTCCTCCCGTCTGCCCTGCAGGCCCCGCGGTGGGGGTCGGGGAAGGGTGCAGCAGGGAGAGGTCGGGCCTCTGCCCGAACGCAAGGCCTGACGTCATAAAGTTTTCAGTCACTTCTTACAGCGCGCGAGGGCCGGGAAGCTCCGTCCCACTGGGGAGCACAGGCCCTCGCGGCGCGGCGGCCGGGGTGCGCGCGGGCGGGCGGGCCGGGGTGCGCGCGGGCGGGCGGGCCGGGGTGCGCGCGCGGGCGGGCGGAGGTGCGCGCGCGGGCGGGCCGAGGTGCGC